>JANAVB010037420.1:13053379-13278379 GCA_029216955.1 Iris pallida
GCCAACAATTTCTTGGGACTAGCCCAAAAATTAGGATTTTTTCCTATTCTCTTTTCTCCTCCTCCTCCTTCCTCCAGCGACGGCGCCACCACCACTACTAGTAGCCACCGCCACCGCCTCCGCCTCCTTCCTCCGCCTCCTTCGTCTCCTTCCTCCGCCTGGTGAGTGATTCTCCCCTCATTCCTCCGCCTCCGCCTCCTTTCCTTCCTCCTCCTCCGCCTCCTTCTGCCGCCTCCTTTCCTTCCTCCTCCGCCTCCTTCCTCCGTCTCCCTCCGCATCCTCCGCCTCCCTCTCCGAGAATTACCAACTTGTTGGCAATTCTAACATATGTCAGGACTGCCAACTTGTTGGCAGTCATAGGACTGTCACTAAGTTGGCAGTCCTAACATAATGTTAGGACTGCCAACTTGCTTGCAGTTTTAGGACTGCCACTAAGTTGACAGTTCCACTTGCTGAAAAAAATTGGACTAATCCCAAGTAAAAAAAATGGATGGTAAACTTGTAAATTTTTTTGAAATTTTTTTGGGCTACCCCGAATAAAAAATGTGGTGCGCTTAAAAAAAGTCGTTTTAAAAGGCCCAACCTAAGCCGCCAACTGCAGAAACCAACTATGCAAGGGTCGTCGTGGTCCGCCGCTTCCTCCGCCGCGTCGGCGTCGCACTCGTCGGCTTCGAGCGGGTACGGGTACGGATACCAGCCCGCATCCGTGGAGGAGATCCGGACCCTGTGGATCGGCGACCTCCAGTACTGGGTCGAGGAGTCCTATCTCCAGGGCTGCTTCTCCCACACCGGAGAGGTACTCTTTTAGGGTTAGGGTTTCGCTGTTTGCTCTTCCCTTCCAATTCCATTTTATTGACAATTACTAGTTGATTCTAGTGCAATAGTGCTGTTAATTTCCTAGTTCTAGACAATGCAATAAATTTGGGTTTGAATCGTTTATGGGATTGTGTAAGAATCTGTGAGCGAATTAGAGTAAACTTCTTGTATGGATGTGGGTGGGAGTTTGTGCTTTTGTTCTTGTTCTCTTGATTAGGGTTATTGATGAAAGAAAATTTGGGTTTGAATCGTTTATTGGATTGTGTAAGAATTTGTGAGCGAACTAGAGTAAATTTCTCGTATGGATTTGTGCTTTTGTTCTTGCTTTCTTGATTAGGGTTGTCGATGAAAGAAATTTTTTTGGTTTGGATTGTTTAGGGTTTTGGTGTTAAGAATCTGTGAGCTGTTTATGTAACTTAGAAAAATCGGATTTAGGGTGATAGTATGTGAGAGATTTAGGTAAAATTGTTGTTAATTTATAGTGTTTGGTTTGCTATGGTTATTCGTCTATTCGATCCTGTCCATTGAATATGAAGTGCCCCTTCTAAGATTAGGTTTATGGTTTTCTCAATAGTCCCACCCTTTCTTTATGGCATATAAATTCATGAGATGCAACTGAAGAGTACGAAAGCAAACTGGTTTATGAACCTCTCCGCTGATTATAATTTATGTCAATACTCAATAGGATTAGGTCTATGTCCTTGCGGCAAAATTGAATTATATGAATGAAAGATACTTTTCTGGGGCACGTAAAAGCGGGACTTGCACAAGTCCGAGAGCATTTTGACCTTTTCAGCTCTTTACACGATTTTATTGTTTGCATCTTTGCCAACACGATGAGAGTTTATGCTGGTGTGAAAAATTTAGCACGTCTTACTCCTCTGTTCTTTGTACAAATGGTTAGCTGCAATTTAGGCTCAATTCTCTTGTATTTGATCTGTGAGCAACTATGCTTCTGTATGCACTTCAAATCTTTGAACTTTCACGTACGAGTTGTTGATTTTTTTGGGGTGCATCAGGTTATATCGATAAAGATTATACGCAACAAGATAACAGGCCAGCCCGAAGGCTATGGATTTATCGAGTTTGTTTCGCATGCGGCTGCTGAAAGAATTTTGCAGACATACAATGGGGTACAGATGCCTGGAACAGAGCACACTTTTCGGCTGAATTGGGCTTCTTTTGGAATTGGAGAGAGGCGAGCTGATGCTGGGCCTGATCATTCCATTTTTGTAGGGGATTTGGCCCCTGATGTTACAGACTACTTATTGCAAGAAACCTTTCGAGTAAATTATCCATCAGTTAGAGGGGCCAAAGTTGTAACCGATCCAAGTACGGGTCGTTCAAAAGGATATGGCTTTGTTAAGTTTGCCGATGAAATGGAAAGGAATAGGGCTATGACTGAAATGAATGGGGTTTTCTGCTCAAGTAGGGCTATGCGTATCAGTGCGGCCACACCTAAGAAGCCCACTGGGGGTCAACAACAGTATCCAGTTGCTAAGGGTATTGATTACTGCAAAATAAACACATACACTCAGGATCACAATTACTGACTTTTATAATGCTCAAGTTTTCCTTTTGTTTTTCCAGCATTAACAGTCCCTTTACTTGTTATTCTAGTTTCTTTACCCAAGCACGATTCATCAGATTTTGGCTAGTGGTTATTGGTCTTATTCTTTGCCTATAACGGCGTAATATCGTAGTGTTGGGCATGTTCTTGTATGTTTCAGCATCACTGTAATCGTTCTCTCCTCATTACTGAGCATGATCACTTAGAATCTTGGTTTTTTGTGCGCTTCATTTTTGTTTCATGCAATATCAATATTGCTTTTTATCCTTTTAAAAAGTTGTCTATGTTCCCCTTTCGTTCTCTCAGTTTTATTATTCACTTTTTTCAAGTTAAAGAAGACAACAATTGTTTGAATTGTGAAGAAACTAAGTGAGATGTACTTTTCACTTACTAGAGTTAAGGGCAACATAAATGAGACCTGATATTGGGTTTTAAGCATATGACAATATCCTTTCAGATACATGAATATTGAACTGGAACCAGTTTGTCTGACTTTTAACTAATCGGAGAGGGATCACAAGGCTAGTGTTATATATATATATATATATATATATATATATTTTATATATATATATATATATATATATATATATATATATAGGTCCTACAAACTGGCCACCTTGGTTTTATGGCATGGCTCTCTCATGCTTATAGATACCTTGGCGAGGAATTTGACACCAACATAGAGGGTTGATGTTAGTCGACAGCCGGTCTTAAAACTTTGTCAAATGACTTGAATCTTGTATGCAACTTTCTTATGCTCTATAGCCGACCCCATTCTGATTAGAAAAGGCCTAGATGATGATGATATAATACTTTATGTTAGTGCTACAAAGGACATGACCCGGACATGACCCTTCACAGAGCTCTGAATGGAAGAAAATTATTCAAACAGTCAACCCCAAAAATTGGAAAAAGGCTATGATTGGCCATTGATTCTCCCCTTAAAAATATAATTTGTCTCTTAGGCTCTGGTTAATACCTGTTTATGTTCAGGGGTCAAATTGTTGACAGTGGATTAGCTATATACATCTTTATTGCCTTCAATTTATTGATTTGTAACTGTTTTGAGCTCTTTTTCTCATTTCCTTGGGAGGTACGTTAATGGGTTGGAAAATTCCAGATTGTATCAACTTAACCTATACATGTCTTAGGACATGGATATCACAATACGTGGTGTGGAGCATCGTTTTGGATGCAAATAATAGTGTGGAAAGCACGATCCACATTTTGTTAAAGTGCGGAGTGGTCTGCAACCGGAAAACCCTCTATCCATTATCCAGACCATAGGTTTTGTATAGAAAATTTTGGTTCATGTCTATTGGGACGTGTTTTATTCTTATATAATTCACCATGTTCTTAGGTCTAAGCATAATATCACCTTGGCCCCTCACCATAACATTATGTTAAACTTTGTATCTGGTAATTGTATTCTTGACATGATTATGCTATCCTCTATCAAATTCCCATATGGTAAACCACATACTTTTTTGTTACTAAATGTCAGCCAAATTCCGATGCGCTGTATACTGCTAACCTTCTTTTCATGATGCCTTTGTTGGTGCAGTTGCGGATTGAGCTGGTCATATTACTTGCTAGTGCTCTTTGTCTTCGTCATTTCTTTAGGTTTTGTATACCCCTTGAAGATTAGCGAATACGAAATGATTGCCCACACATCAATTAAGATTTTCTTTTGTAATAGGATCACATATCACACTTTTTTGAGTTGACACACAGCCCAGTTTTTATTTCAATCAACCTGTGGGAAAGGAGTGCTATCTAGACAGATATCAGTTATCCCCCTTCAGCACATAAAGCATTTTGAAACACATTATTACTTATCTCCCGCCATTACCAAGTATAACTTTGCTCTTCGGTCGAACTGATTAGTTAATGTTTTTAGACCACGTTTCTTACTATATGAAAATCCTTATTAATTCTTGTTCTTTGATCTGTGACGAGTTTATACTGGAATTTTAGGAAACTAAATTCAAACGTTTAATCGTCATGTAACAATATACTGGACCTGTATTTGGATGATGTAATACATTCATCTATAAATTGGTTATCCCTTACCATATTTCATCATTATTTTTCAACGCATACCTCACTGTACAAGTTTACTATGGTCTGTTAACATAATGTATATATCTAATAGATTTTGTCAAAAGCTTCTCTGCTTCACCACCATTTTCTGTTGAGCATTTAACACTTGTCAATACTTCCCTTTGCAGCTGTATTTCCGGTACCAACTTATACCACACCACAGTTGCCACCAGTTCCCCCAGACAATGATATCACAAACACAACTGTAAGACCAGGCATATCACTTTTAGTATCATTTTCTCCTTTTAGTGTTTCATTAACACGTGTTCTACACTGCAGCTTTATGTCGGTGGTTTGGACCCTAATGTTTCAGAAGAGGAACTCAGGCAGATCTTTGTTCAATTTGGGGAGCTTGTCTATGTTAAGATCCCTGCTGGAAAAGGATGTGGCTTTGTTCAGTTTTGCACTAGGTACACTGGAAATAATATCTGTTTCAAGGGTTATATAATTTGAAAATAGGAGAGTACTATTCTTTGTGTTATTTTTTAGGCTTTCGTTCATATGTTTATGACTCTCGTTTCCTCTTGTAAAGTTTATGATTATTTCCAAATTTTGTCATAGTTGGGTAATGTTTTCTTTAGACATTGTATATGTTTGATGAGAAATATTACAGGATAGGTGGCCATAGTAAGGCAATCCTAACCTCTTATGTTACAAATAAAATTATGTGTATAGTGGGCATTTCTCTTATTGTTATTATGCTTTGCACAATCACCTGATGCTCCTATGCGCAAGACTTTCAGGGGGCACAAATTCACCTGAGTCTCTTATCTGCAAGATAATAATATGGTGGAACCACACCCGACTTTGATTCTGAACAGGATCTGAACCACCACGAGTGAGGCATATGTTTTATTATATGTTATATTCAGATTCATATTACAGACTAGATTATTTTAATGATAATTTTGTCAGGCAGGGTAATTCATACAAGTTATGCTCAGGCCCCAGGGATGTGACATTCTGGGAAGTTACTTATGGAATCAAAACACATGAATTCCATATTCCAGGGAGTACCATATCATCATTATCCTCATCTAAAGCCTTTTCCCATCACGGTGGGGTTGGCTATGGAACATAAGAAAGTTCCATATTAAAGATTTGACAAGGTTTTATGACCGGCTGCTGACCTGACGTCAACCTTCTATGTTCGTGTCAAATACCTAGCTAAGGTATCTTATGAGCATGAGAGGGTCATGTCATAAAACCCAGGTGACCAGGTGGGAGGTAGGTTGACCTACCTTTTGGATTGTAGTTTAAGCTCATGCAACTAAGAAGTATCCTTCAAGAGATTCTTATGAATTTATTACAGTAATATAGGAATCTCATGAATTTCATGCCTGACAATAAATTTTGAGGAATATGGAATTCTTGTGGAATATTGCAATCCACGTACCAAACTCCCCCTTGAAGGTTACTCTTTATGTTTCCTCTTGTCTTCTTCTAGGATGATTAATGTTTACTCAGAGACTGTAGTGCGTCTTGCTGTCTTTTTATTGTATTCACTGTTTTTAATACACTTTTCTTTCCTTTGAAGGGTATCTGCTGAAGAAGCAATAAAAAGGATGCACGGAACCATGATTGGTCAACAAATTGTAAGGCTCTCATGGGGCAGGACTCCAGCAAGTCAGCAGGTATTATTTTGGCTTCTCTTTTCATCAGGCTTATGCTTTTGATCTACACTGTTTTACACGAAGTTGTAAATGTATTGACTTCACCAGCTTTTCCTTGAACATGCTTGTTGCCTATTTCTGATCACTGCATCATCATACTGTTTAGTGCTAAAGACTGAATAAATTTCATAGCAGAGACCGTTTGTTGAATCAAGTTTAATCTCAAATTTTCATATGAGTTTTGCGTAACTTATGGAAGAACTGGGAGTGAACATTCTTTCCGATGACATAATTTGTGGAATAGTTGAGTAGACAAGGTTGGGTTTCGTACAGCTTATTATATGGGCTGCTTCTGTTGTCCGTCCCCCCCCCCCCCCCCCCCCCCCCCCCTAAAATAAACAGCAAAATGTTGATTGGTAATACTAGCTTGTGCTTACCTTTTCATAATGTAGTTCTTCTTTTGGCAGCAATTGCAAGCAGAGGAGGCTGCTTTAGAAGCTGCTTCTGTTTTTTGAATATTAGATGTACCAAATGCAGACTAAAACTGAAACTTAAACAACACATTCACAGTCATATGATGTGGTGACAAGTACATAAGCAACTAACAGAAAAGTTTTGTTCTAATACATGTACAACAATGAATACTAGATCATGCCAACAATATAATGAAGTTCGTTCAGATATTTATTTTATGCAGTATCCTCATTTACAACAACAATAGCAAAAGTAAGCAACAACAGTAGTATAAAGAAACAACAGTGAAACAAGTTTTTTTTTTCAGATTCTTATTCATAAAAAGCAGATGTGTACAATAAGATTCATCACAACAAATATGAGATCATCATGATACAAATTTATCACTCAATAACAATAGAAAATCAGCAGAGTATAAAACAACAGAGAAGGCTTAGGAAATCAACGGCAATAGAAAAATCTATGAAGCATGCCTTCTCCAAAATGACCAACAAAATAACAATAGCAACATAAGAAAACAAAGATTTAGCACGATTCAACCATAGGCTATAGCAACAGAAAAGCAGCAACAACAAAGAAAACAAGGAAAAGGTGACCAATGAAACACCCAAAATAAAAGGGAAAAAAAACCCAAAAACAAAGTAGAAGAAGAAATCTCAGTAATAGGCACAATTGGAAAGGTACAAACATTGAAAGATAAAAACCAAAAGTATATTGTATCAGACAACCATATCATTATATTAAAAAAACATTTTGTACGATTTTTTGCCTATCCAATACACATGTTGAATCCTTGTTAAAAACGCTTTGTATTGTATCCTACGAGATTAACGGGGTTTTTTTTTTTTTTTTTGGGGGGGGGGGGGGGGGGGGGTTGGTAGATTTCATGCAATTTAGAAATCTCCAACCCATCGATCAAATGAGTCCCTGCTTTAAGATACCATTAGATCTATGTGCTGGAGATTTCCAAATTGCATGGAAGTATTTGAACCATACATGTTATGAGGATGCATGGTATGGATCACCATATCGGATGCAAATCATAGGATGGTCGCAACGGTCCACATTTTGTTAACAGTCTGGACCCAGTTTGCAACGGAACAACTCTCTCTCTGTCTCTGAAGGTGTACAGGAACCTTTTTTTTGCAGGAGCATGTTGGCCCCTGGGGTCCCCAAGCAGATACCAGTCAGTGGGCAAATTCTTATTATGGGTATGGTTATGATCCATATGCTTATGGAGCTGCTCAAGACCCATCTCTATATGCATATGGTGCTTATGCTGGATATGGACAATACCCGCAACAGGTAAGAATCACATAATGTTGCAACTAGTATATATTATTGATTTATTCAGAACTGTGATGCTTGCGAGTTAAGAATAGTTATGCTAAGGTTGTTGAGGTACCTTACAAGAATCTGTTTCCCTTGTATATCGTCTGTGGAAATAGCTTCAATTCAAGTCTTGGAGATTATCTTGTCAATTTTTGCTTTTCTTGGAGCTTTGATATATATATATATATATATATATATATATATGTTTCAAACTTCTAGTTTTAATTCTGGATTTTGACCTCATGTTCTAAAAGAAAAGAAAACCGTTGTCATCATATAAACATATTAATTTAAATATTATTTACATTTTTATGCAACGTGAATTTTCTTAGTGGCAAATCTGAGGGTAGCTTCTTTTCCATGTAGTTCAGATGTAAATTGTGACTTCAAAGAGATGCAAACTACACATTGGAGGGGATATATATATATATATATATATATATATATATATATATATATATATATATATATATTGGTAGTAGAGTTTAAATTTTGAATTTTAAAATTCAAAATTTTAGATTTGGATAAATTTGAAATCATAAAAAATAATTGGCTTACCTATAGCCTATAAATAAATTCAATATATGTATATAATACTTTTTAGATTTTTGATGAGTTTAATATTTCAAGTCTAAATTGAAAATTTTGTTAAGATTAAAGTTGTGCAAGACATACTAAAACAATATTAAATATGAAAAAATAGATTGGGATAAGATTGAATTGTAACAAATCTTGTTGCTATGTAATTTAATATCTTCATAACTTAAAATGATATGGCATAACTTAAATGATGTGTCACTTGACATGACATAACTTCTCTTAGGTTTTACCCCTAGCTCTAGCGGCACGTTTAACTAATGCCTCCCTCCCAATCGCTGCATCCATCAGTCTCCATTTTACATGTCCAAACCATAACAAATGATCTTCTCTTATTTTATCCTTGTGCACCGCCTCCAACTCTGTGAATGAACTTGTTTGATATTCGATCTGTTAATGTATTTTGACTCATCCATCTCAACTTTTTTATTTCGGCTATGCTCATTTTTGGAAATGTTTCTTAAACTGCCTAACATTCGAACACGTAAGGCAGGTGCGGCCTTATTGTTTGTAAATTGTAAATACATATCTACGATGAAAAATCCAAATCTACTATGAGGTAGGCCCATTCCTCTAGAGACATGCATGCATGTATGATGGTTCCGACTCATTTCTTTAGGGTTTTTTCGGTTGGTGGAAAGTGAGAGAAAGAAAAGAAAATTAATTTGAACTTCTGTTACTAGGGAAAAAGGAAAAGAAAAAGTGAGAGAATCTCTTATATTAGCATCTCCTTTCCCTTTCTCTCTCTCTTCATCTAGGAAAAACCATTTTCCTTTCTCTCCTACTATCGTACAAAAGGAAGAGACGTTTATCCGTCCTTCCAGCTCCACTCAGCCACTACTATGACCTCGATCATCGACTTCCACATACACACTCACAGCCATTTATTTTCTATCCCGTTTATTTTCACAACTTTCTCGTATGAAGCAAATAAATCTCTCTCATCTTCTTTTCTCTCTTCCATTTTTTTTTCTTTTCCTTCTCCCTATTTTTCTACAAAACATAGACTTGGGAGTCGATATATGTAGTCCTTGACAAGATATATATTATCAATGCTCTGAAAACCGGACCGACTGGCCGAAAAAACCATGATCCGGCACTTAGACGGGTTCTCCAAAGCTTAAGAACCTCTTTTAGCACTGAACCGGTATCAGACCGGTAAACCGACCTCAAAACCATTTAAACCAATCAATAAACCAGACACGGTTCACGGTTGTTTTCAGTCAAACCAGAAAGGCTCTTCAGTTTTCAAACTGTTGTTTAATAGTTCGGGTTTCTCGGTCAAATAAAAAGATTGCTCAATTTCAAATTACTCAGTTTTCAAAATGTTGTTTACTACTTTGGTAAAGGAAATTTATGTTGTACCTTCTTTTGGCTTTTTCTCTCTTTGCATGAAACACTCTTCTCCTTTCTCAAATTCCCTTTCAATGTCAAATGTGGCACTATTTCATTTGTTGATGGCAATCTCAAACCAAACATGCTGACATGTGCATGCTACAACTACTTAATTGTTTCTTTAATGTTAGGAATTTTTTACTCTTCACATATCTGTCTAGTTATTTAAGTATGTCTTTAAGTTTTAATATTTATGTTCATTAACAATGTTGTTAATAATACTAAAAATGATTTATCATGTCCTAATTTTTATACTACTTTTGAATTTGTATCAAAATTGTCTATTCATAGGGTAATGATGGGGCACTTTTTGACAAATATCTAAAAAATATAGGTATGATATGAACGCGGTTTGACCCCGGTTGAACCACTAAACCTTGAACCACTAGCTTCTCAGGTTCGATGGCTGGTTCGGTTCTCAGAACATTGTATATATATACACCTTTTCTCTCTAGCTCCCCGAACTTTAACTATTAAGTTGTTTTGGGGGGGGGGGGGGGGGGGGGGGGGGGGGGGGTTCATGTGGGAAATATAGCATGTCTAGCTCCTTTGATCTCTGAGTGGTGGTAGTTTATTTTGTGGTAGTTGCATTTCTATTTTTAAGTAGTACTTATATTGTATCGACTGATGTTATTATTAATGAATTTGGTTGGGTACTAGCCAGTTCACACTGGTTATGTACTTACCCAGATCTCAGAAAAAGAACTATCCTTTCATCAGATGCTTACATATTTTCTGTCACAACTCCAAAATCCTAGGTAATCGGTCACGTGATGTTTTGCTATTTATATTTACCCTTTTATCTTAATGTTATATATTTTCTCAGAACTACAAAGCCCCTATTCACACCCTCCAAATTATAACAACATTTTGCCTCATTTTTCGTCACTTCCCATCTCAGACATAATACCTTAAGACATAACTTTAGTTCTTCAATCACATGTTCATCAATGTATTCTGGGTTAAAAACTTAAAATGCTTATTCCCTAGAAGCACATCCATCCTGTATGTGCAGCTTTTAGTTGCAAAGTGTTGAGGCCAAGAAACAGTTGTCTGGTTTCCTCTATCATCTCTTTGCTTTGAACTACAAAAAGCCTTTATGATGTTTGCTTTTCATTAATTCCTACACTCAGATTTGTTTATTTCTTTCATAGTCAAATTGTATTGCAGTCTTGCAGATATCATTCTTCAAAGCGTATTGCCTTGTGCATTATCATGATGTTTTTTTGAATTTAGGTTGAGGAGGTACAAGATATGGCATCAGTAGGTGCTGCAGTGCCAACTGTGGAACACAGAGAAGAAACCAATGACCCATTGGCATTACCTGATGTTGACAAGTTAGTAGTAGCCTTATTCTTGTTGAATATTTATTTATAATCGTTATCTATCCATTGATTCACCATTTTATCTTTTCCCAGGTTAAATGCCACTTATCTTTCGGTCCATGGGAGTGCCATGTTGGGTAGGCCCTTATGGTTGAAGACATCTGGTCTGTCTCAACAAGCGTAAATCGAGAGGAACTTCACCCAGCCTGTTATGAAAATTGTGCATGAAGCCTGCTACATATTACATAACTGTGAAGGAATTCGAGTTATAGAGGAGTACAATAGTAACCTTACTGGGAGCGTATGTAACTTGATCTTCTCTGTTCTTCCTTGGATGACTGCTCTAAGTAGATTGCTAATTCCAAGTGCCATATTATCTGTATTGGCTATAAATCTGGGGTTCACCTGGAAATGATTAGTGTCTGCGGCTTATTTAGCCTCTGGCAAGGAACAGTGGTTGTAATGGTAAAGGCATTGCTGAAACCCATGGTAGATCGCGTTGTCTGACCTTTGTGATTTGTTTTTCAGAACTTGGCAAGCAACTGATTTACCTGCTTGATGTTTTCGTTTTTATTTACAACGAAACAAACGGGAAATGGGTTCATTGAAGAACAAGCATGGTTGAGCCCAAGGGGGTTCTGGATCTGGTGCTGATACTAATGAGATGTGCCTCCAATTAGCTGGTTCATGAACACCGAGTCTTTGGAACTCTGCTACCGTCTGAAATATTGGTATAGTGTTGATTTCTTGATTATTGGTATAATGATAGTTTGGAATCTATTAATATATTTAATAGATTTTTTGACTTTCGTTCTACTTATTAATATGAATTTATACTTGCATTCCACTTTTTGTCAAAAAAAAATATTTTTTTTGACAAATCTAATAAAGACAAAAAGTGGGATGTAAGTATATAATTATATTAACAAGTGAGACAAAAGTCAAAATTTTCCTATATTTATTCTATTGTCAAGTTGGATGAAAGTTAATCCAAGTAGGTTTGTTATCATAGCTAATATATGAAAAAAATACCCAGGAATAGATAATTGTTTAGCGGGTTTGGATATAATAATTTTTGGTTCTTAATAAATAGATTTGTTAGTTGTTAAAATATGATTGCCTGGTGAGAGAGGAGGAGATTTACTTGACTCTTATTTAAGGAGGTCTTGATTATGTATATATCTATGTAACAAAAAAGGGTGATGTTTTTGAAAAAAAATTACAGCGTGGAGTATAAAATACAAACTTTATCAAAATTCAAAAACAATACATTATGTCATTGGTAATAGCAGTACGAGTACATGTACTTATACTACTTATACTGCCGTTGCATGCACTCGTGCACTCATTTGCAATGACGGTATGAGCCCTATCACGCCATTATTAATGGCGGGCGGGTTCAAGGTGTAACAGATGTATTCTTTACGAATGCATGTTGCAGGGCTGCATGCATGGCCGACGTGAAGAATGTGTCACAAACATGACTGCATGCATCATGTGTCGCACACATGGCTCTCGAAGAATGCTTTGACCACAAAGAAAACAATAGAAAATTTGAAACATATCCTACTTTATTAGTCATATTTTAAGGTGCACTCTATTATTTTACCATAATGTATATTATTTCCCACATTTCAAAGATTTTGTTCAACCTTGACGGTCAACTGAGTTGACCCAATTTTTTTGACGAAATTATCCCCATTTTTTTTGTTTGTAATAGCAGCAGACGTGGGGAGGCGGGAGAGCCGTGGGGGAGCGGGGCGGCGCCGTGGGAGTGCGGGGGAGGGGGGCGGCGTCGTGCGCTAGTGAGGGCGGCGGGGGAGCTGGGGTGGTGGTGGTGGTGGTGATGGTGATGGTGATGGTGATGGTGAAGGTGGTGGTGGTAATGGTGACGATGACGGTGACGGTGACGTTCGCATTGGTGAAGGTGGTGGTGGCAAAGGGATTAGCGAGGCGAGGGGGGGGGGGGGGGGGGGGGGGGGGTGGCGAGCATGGCAGGGTAGGTAGAGGGCTGCTTCAAAGAAGATCGGTGTAATTTTGTCAAAAAATTAGGTCAACCTAATTGACCATCAATATTGGACGGAATCTGTGAAATGTGGAGGATAAATTATAATATGGTAAAGCACTGGAGTGCGCCTTGAAATATGGTTAATAAAGTGGGGTGCGACTCAAATTTTCTCAAAAACAGGCCCGCAAAGAGCAACACAATGCATGCCCTGAGACCGCTATTCCTACCGGTAGTCTTGCCTCCAGATTGTCAATGCTAATGGCGGTTCTGATACATATATTAAAAATAGAAACTAAGCCAGTTGCGCTCAAGCCGACACTACCACTGGCGTGATAGAGTCCACACCGCCATTGCCAATGACGATTTGTATCTATTTTCTGAATTTTGATAATTTTTATCTCATCTGTAATATTAATAATTTTTTATCCTATATGTAATTTTCCAAAAATATTAAGACTAAGAATAATCAAGATTAAAAAACATAAGTATGTCCAATGGTTTAATTTTCTATTTATATTATGTCAATTAATTAATAGTTGGCTCCACTCATCTCTGCTCAGTTAACTCTCTCTTTCTCTCTTGATGTTTAATTATTCTTGTAATTAATTAATAGTTGGTCTCACAATTTTGTAGATAAATTCATTCTTAAGTTGATTAATTGATTGTTTCTTTATTTTTTTAACTTAAATCATATCGAAACCTTAATAAAATTCTAATTAAAATTTAAATATATTTCTTTGTAATTTTTTTGTTGCTTATGGTCATTTATACATTTAATTCATTTGTATATTTTACTTTCTCATAAGTTTATTAATTGATTGCTTTTTATTTTCAGTATAGATTATATCGGAACTTTACTAAAATCATAATTAAAATTTAAGTTTATTTCATTTTTTTTGCTTATTATCATTTGTATATTTAATTCATTTGGATATTTTACTTTAGTATTTTGTTTATTGCTACTTATTGGTTATTGCATAAAATAAAATATTTGGCAGGGCGTGTGGTGAGGTGGGGGTGGGGGAGCATGGAGAGAGTGATGAGAGGACATATTACACTGGTTATAGGACATGTTTGGTAAACCATAATAAAAAGAAAATTGGATTTGTAATTTCAAGGATGGAGTGGATGAGAATTCATACACGGTACCTTTTGTCCTTTTAGTACGGGATGGACAAATGTGTTTGGTTAAGATAATAAAATGATAAATAGAAAGGGAGATAGTATATTATAATAATAAAATTATAAAAATTAGTTTAATAAATAAAAATGAGTAGTAGTTACAATTAGTTAATATTGATTAAAACTTTTGATCAACTAATTAATTATCTTAATTATATTAAAATAAATAAAAATTTTCAGATAATAATTAATTGTTTTTATTTATTAATTAAATATTAATAATTAGGTAATCCAAACAAATTAATTTCAAATCTATGAAGTACAGACACACGAAAGCTAGTCTTATTGTGTCGAACACAGTAAAAATTGAACAAATACGTATGACACATTTCATGGGCACATGAAAATATAAGATATATACATCATGTCTTTGTTTACCACGTCGTATCGTATTCGTGGTCGTACAACATACGTACAAATCTAAGTAAAAAATAATATAAATAAACTTTACTATAATAATAACCAACACTAATTGAGAATAAAAATCATATTTAAAAATTAACTAAAAATTAATTAAATTTTAATTAGTTAATGGGTGATTAGAGTATTAGTTAACTTTTTTTTTTTGAAAAAAGTTTGTTTGGTTAGTAATTGTGGAAGTTACTCATACCTTTTAGCCCACGTTGTTAGTGGATTGACTACTTTTTAGCCCGACATAACATTCGAAGTTGTATGTCTTTTGGGTCCACTTTCTCTAAGTTCCATCAAAAATGGAAAAAATAATACGCTTTCGTGATTCGATTCACTGTTCTTCAATCATCCAACCAGAATTTTTTTGTCTCTTTCTGCTGACCACAAGGATCATTCGGATTTGACGTACATTATGAAAGTTGCTCATGCTTTTTATCCCATGTTGTTAATGAGCTGGTTGTTTAGTTTCCGTCAGTGAGTGACTACATGAAGAGCACCAACACTAGTGCTAAAAAGACATTCCTCTCTAGCAGTTTAAGAGTTTTTTTGGGAGCAACTCACCAACGCTTATCCGAGTTGATAAGGAGAACGTTTCAGAAGTTCAATCAACTTAGTAATCGTAACTTGTCGGTTCATGAGTGCCAATCAACGAAAAAAAGAGTGGAATCTCGTTTCGAGTAAGGATGATTCTTCTTAGGGTTAGTTTGGTTTGGTCACTAGTGATCCGGTCCCACCATTTCGTTTTAAAACCAATCCTAAGGCCTCGTTTGGTTCGCGAAAAGAAAAAAAATCAATTTTTTTTGCTCTTTTCTTTTCTTTGAAAAATTTGTAATTTCTATTAATTTTTTTGGTGTTTGATAAGGTTCAAAAATTGGAAGGAAAATTGAATACTCAGGTGTGAGAATGTGAATCCATACAGTGAGTGGGGAAACCATTTCCCTCTATTTTTCTCTCCTGGGGATTCAATTTTCTTTTCTGCCCCTTTTCTTTATCATCTAAACGCAGGAAATAAGTACGTGTGTATTTCAATATTTGAACTTTTATTTATTAACTTGTACATATGTGGTATTTTAGTTCAAGTGGTTGGTATGGTTGTGGCAGTATAACGTTCGAATTCCACTACTTGTGGAATTTCTTTGAAGCTAGGCCCACGGACGTAGACAAAGTGGTGTGACACACTTTGCATTGCATGTTTTTTGTGGCATGGTGTCATGGACCATAAATTCGCTACTTACAATATTTTTGTGCAATATTCATAACCAAATTATACTAATAAGTTCGCATGTTATTATGGGTTTCCTAGACGCAATAATTGTCCATGGGATGATTTAGAACATGACTGTCCTTTGATATTTGGGTGAAGGAACCGTGGTCATCGCAAGTTCTATGATTTCTATATAATGGTCTGAATGAGTTGTGAAAATATCTTCCCATGAATATCACCTATTTGGAGAATTTTTTTTTGTGTCAGACTCACCGTACACTTTTTATGTCAACCATTATATACATATTTTAATAGAGTAATGATATTCGTATCTTCAAATTGTTCCTCCAATACATTTCTTCTTATGTGGCAGCTGACGTGCCATATTAAATAATATTATGTGTCATCTGACATGGCCGATGACATGGCAAATTTTAACCCAAAAAGTTAATTATTCAATTTTGTCAATGTTAATTTAATGTTAATATCAACATTAATTAATGTTAATTTAATGTTAAAATTAATATAAATTAATGTTAATATTAATGTTAATATTAATTTTAATGTTAATATTAACATTAACTTTAATGTTAATTTTAATGTTAACGTTAATTTTAATTTTAATTTTAAAAATTGTCACGTCAGCTGCCACATCAACATGCCACGTCAGCTGTCACGTAAGGAAGGTCGATTTGGAAGGACAAATAACATTATTCATTTTAATAAGATGTACGGTGAGTCCGATACATCTTATTAAAATGAATAATGTTATTTGTCCTTCCAAATCGACCTTTCTTACGTGGCAGCTGACGTGGCATACATATATATATATATATATATATATATCAATCAGTTTTTGATCGGTTACATTATCATGGTAGCTTAAGATTAAAGTCAATTCCAACTGTTATCAAATTTCTCACATGGAAAGCAAATCGGCCGGTGGGCCCGTTCTTTAAATCTGCAACGGTCGAAAAATTCTCCCACCAACGTTCTCCCCCCATCTCTCAAAGGAGCCTCCATTAATAACACTAACCATCCTCTCATAGCTCCTCTAACGTCTCTCTCTCTCTCTCTCCATTTCTTTCTTCTTCTTCTTCTTCTAGCTATAGCCTAGAGTGTAGAGATGGAGCCAGCCATCATAGACTGGAACATCGTCAAGTCAGAAGAGTACGTTCGGGACGAAGTCTACGAGCACATCGACGCGCCCAAATGGCTCGATCTCTCCGCTTCTAGCCCCCCTCCGCTCGACGACGACGCCTACTTCTGCAGGCCCGATTGCCGACACCCCAAGACCGCCGCCGAGAATTTCCAGACACGCTCACCTACTCCCAAGGTCATACTACTTACTTCTTACAACTCTTCCCACCTCAATTTCTTGAAATTTCCAGTGTTAATTCGAAATTCTTGATCAATTTTCAGCCGAAACCCACGAGGACCAAGTCGGACACGATACCGCTCGGCGAAAGGAACAACAACCAGAGGTGATTGATTGATTGATTGGTACTTCTTGTTCTTATGGAATTAAGTTGAGTAGTTCTGTTAGCTTTCTTGAATTTTTGGTTGATTGATACAGAGATGGTAACAACTTGAAGAGGAGGGGCGGGGTTGCTGCCACTCTGCTCCATTCTTCGTCTACGCGTGAGCCGCCGGTGAAGAGCAAAGGCAATGCCAGGAAGTTCCTCGACGATCTTGAGAACCGGAACCCTAACATTTCTTCAGGGGCAACTCCCGGTCGTCCGGTTAAGGTCGCGAAGGAGGCGGTCAAGTCGAGCGCGTTGAAGAGAGGATCAGAGGAGGAGGGGGAGGAGATGGTTGAATTGAAGAACAAGAAGAAGCCCGTGCCGAAGCTGAAGAGTACGCTGTCGGCGAGAAACCTCTTCTCCGGGAGGGACATCATGAGCCAGCTCTCGGAGTTCTGCAACGAGATCAAGAGGCTGGCCGTTGGCAAGGAAAAGCCTACGGAGGAGGAAGAGGGGAAGGTGTTACTGGAATCATCCCCGAAGTAAGTATCTCGTCCCGGACACACGATACGACACAACACGACATCGATTTTGAGCGTGTCGCAGTGTATTTCGGTAAGGCATGTGACGCAACGTGTTGCAGGAAGAATGAGGGGTCGGTGAAGAGGAGCTGCAGTAGATTGACTGTGAAGGTTCTGAGCGAGAACTCTTCGGTTTCGAGAGAAGTGAGGGCGTGTCCTCCCACCCCGCAGCGGTTTCCTTCCCCGTCCAGCCGCCGCCTCCGGAGCACCAGAGCAGCTGCTGCTGCTGTCGGTCCTAGCTCCCCTCTGCACAAGCCTCCAAGATCCACAGCCCTGGTGAGCTCTCTATATATCGCAACTTCGTTAATTTGAATAGAGTTAATTACTCAAATGGTGCCTGAGGAACGTCATGGTCGCCATTTTGGTGATCAAACTTTTTTCTTGGTTAATTTGGTATCTAAGATTTATATTTTGGTTTAAAAGGTACCTGAACTAGGTTTCGTTGGTATTTTGGATAAAAATTGTTAAAAATGGACATGTGATGGTCACGTGACTTATTTTTAGGGTTATTTCTGTCATGACGAGCGATACGTTGGCTATAATTGGTTGTAGAGACGTCATTTTGCTATTTGTTTATGTAGAATTTCTTCGAACACCGATATTCTTGGTCGAAAAACAAAAACATGATAAAATAACTTCGAAAAATAAGACACATGACTATCACATGTCCATTTTTATCGATTTCAATCCAAAAATACAAACGAAATCTAGTTCAAGCACCCGTTAAACCAAAATGTAAAGCTTATGTACCAAATTAATCAAAAAAAGTTCGATCACCAAAATGGTAACCACTACATTCTTCAGGCACCATTTAGATAATTAACTCATTTGAATAATGTGTTACCCTTAGGCCACAATCTTGTTCTCATGACTCGGAAACTCTTCTGAATTGAATGTTCTTGCCCTGTTGTTAATTGCCCTCGGTTTTTTTGTAGTCACCCGAGTATATAATATTTCAGAGATATAGTTATGCTTATATGGCTATTATTGCGTCGATAATAGTATTGTTGTTGTAGATTTTGACAATAAAAAATATTCCCGGGATATAGTATTCTCGCTATATAGTATTCCACGTACCAAACGTTTCCTAAAAGAGATCGTGTAATTTGTTCCGACACCTGCCATCTTTATATGTGTCCTTTATGTTTAATGATGTGAATGTGTGACCAGGAGAGGGGAATACTTCAAGAGTTGGATCGAAGCAGTGAGGAGAAAAGAACTTTGGTAGCGAAAGATCATGGAAATTGCACTTCCACTGCTGTTGCTTCTGATGCTGAAGGGAGTAGTAGTAGTAGTAGTAGTTCTATAGATATGTTTTGGTTCTTGAAGCCTTGCACTTACTTAGTTTAATTAGGTGCATATCATATAGAGATACAATTGGTGATGGTTATATGTTAAAAAGATGTAGGAAAAATGTACTCATCCTGTGAGGAATTATAATTGCACTTAGGATCATTCTTTTGAAAATTTAGATACATATTCATTTATAAGTGTGTACTAATAGTATTATTCCCTCTGTAAGTGTACTTGGTACCATTAATATTTGAGTTTGAATAGATCACTGTACTTAAACATTCGTTGCTGGTTCTTAAAAACATTGCGCTTTTCTCAGTCAAGTGCATATCCATTTTGTTGTCTATTGTTATTGTTAGGGAAGGGAGACTCAATATAGTTGAAGCATAATTGGTTTCATGAGAAAGGGGGAAAAAATGAACTTGAGGACACGACACGACACAAAAGTTACATGGTTACTGGTTAGGCCATTGGCCTAAATACATCTATTGGAAGAGTGCAACAGTTTCGCTCTCTAAGGAATCAAATCATATCCGTCTTTTTCTGTATCCCCTTAAGGGCTGTATGTCACGGAGTTAGTTTTTTTTGCCTACACCTTACTTCGTGTGGCACACAAATTTTGTCCTCGATTACATGTACAAATTTTCTTCAAGACGTTTAGCTAGATCGCTAAGGCGATAATGAGAAAATGTGGAACAAAAAAAGGATTAAAATGTTAAAAGTTTTACTATACTAGACAGAGTTTACAACTTATTGGATGGTGAGAAACAAACGAGACATCCCTCTTTTATATATAGCCTCGAGGACTTTACAAGATACTTTTATATACTTACATAAAATATTTACATATGAAAAGAATTTAGAACTTCTAGAAACTTAGAGAAGCATTACGAGAGTTCAAGAATCAAGACGACTCCAATATATTCTGAAAAATTTTAGAGTCTTCCAGCTAAACCCCTTAGCTTTGACATGTCGTGCAACATCGTCTAGGTAGGACGAAAAATCTTATACTTAACATTCTTCCCTATATGTTTCGTTGACATCCTCATCCATGGGTGTACCAAGTCTCCGAATAGCTTCCACTCCCATAGTTGGCACGTGTCGTACATTATTTTTCTTTCTCGTGCAGTCATTCCCAAACTTGTTCATCTTCTCATCAAGATCAAAAGCAAACTGGTTCACGATATTACTTTTCTTCATAGGTTGTACCCTCCTCGACACATAAAGAGACTCAAGCGGACTATCAAGTTATATATCGATCTACCTCATCTTGTCAGTGCTCATAGTTTTCCACACCTTCGTACTTGTGAGTCCTATTACAACTATGTCGACCTGAACGTCCACACGATCCTTGAGCGACTCATTGTTTTGCCATCTTTCGAAATATTTGTTCCTTGACCATGCCCTCCTTGGCATTAACATGGTCATCCCTCCGTACGGACCATGTCCTCAACACGATCAAGACTATTTCCTTTACTCATGTATATCCTTGTAGCATCTGCCTTCTCGTAGACTATGACATGCTTCTCATTACCCTCATCCATGCAGTTCGGTACGTAGCACGATTCACCCCCCTCCCGCAAAAGTTTTTTTTCTGAAAAAAAATCATTTGTAGTATCATCGATGTCGCTCGGAAGATCTTCCTCCTTGAAATCCTCATTTATGTCGAGCACCGTCAAGCATGTCGTCTCACAAAAAAAAAAGTGCATCAAGTAGTGAGTATTTAGATGCTCGTACGATATCCTGCAAACAATATCGTACCGACTTCCGGTGGAAGTTCAAGGTGATTCGGCTAATGTAAAATTCCAAAAAAAAAAAAGTTTATATTTTTGGGTTTTTGGTAAGATATCTCATTTTTATTCACCATATAACATCAATTTTGTTTTCTACAGAAATTTTTTTCTTAATTTTATTCATTTTAGTTCATTTTCAAGTTTATAAGTGATATTCTATAGAAATACGCTATGCTCCCTTCTTCTTTTTTTTTGAATTTTTTTGCCTACTCTGAACTTTATAGAGTTTTTTTTTATCTTCAATTTCAATGTTGTATGACTTCCAACTCAATATGGTTGCGTCTTTTCGGAGTAGCTATACGGAGGAGAGGCTTACTCAAGATATTCATGCGTCAATTCGTTCTAAGGTGTGTAAAATAGTTGTACTAAAAGTCTATAAGTTTTACAAGTCGTGACTAACTTAAATTTTCATGCAGATTTCACAAAGCTTTACAAATCGTACATTGACAGTGTCCCTTTTGTTTAAAGGTTACTCTTCAGAGTTTATTTGTTAGATTGTAAGTGTCTATTTCTATATGATCAATTTAAAATATATGTTCAATTAATTTTGTTTGAAAATTTCTAGACCTAGATATGCAAAATCTGACTTTATCGGAGAATTTTTTGATTGTCTTCTATAGAATATCATCTGACAAAATAAAAATATCTGTTATACACACATATGTGCTGGAAGGGATGGTTCGAAGAGTTGGATTGTTTTATTGTAAACTAATTTTGGTTGTCTCTTGATCTTTATTATGCACCGGTCCTAAAATATTATCGGCAATCTCAACCTCTTGTAGGATTATGATAAACCTGAAAAGTTGTCTTTAGCAGAGAAAATTGTCTAAAGGGGAATTTTATGAATTGCCCAAAAATTGCAAAAGTTTTATGTAAAACCCACAGCAAAATAACATTTCATCGCGTGCCCAGAATTATCTATTAATATATAAAAGCGGGTTCGAATGACCTTTTTGTCCTTCCTTATAATTTTTTTCCAAACAAACCCGAACCCTGCTATTCAAAAACAAAAAGCAAAAAAACGTTTCGTACTCTCTCTTCTTCGATAAGACGATCAGTTTCTCCTCCAAAATCTAGGGTTTCTCCAAAAATCTTCAAACGTTCCTCCAAAATCTAGGGTTTCTCCTCCAAAAAATTTCAAACGTTCCTCTCATTCGAGACATTCGCACAATGTCGTCACAATCGAAGACATTACCAAATCAAGAAGCAGATTATCAAAAAGAGAGTGACGGAGAATCATCATCATCAAATCCAAAAGGGAATGACGGAGGATCAAAGAAACGGATAACTAAAAAAGTTGCATAAGGAGAAGAAGCCTGCTATCCAAAAGAAGGTATAACTTTAACTTATTTTCAAGATTCGTTGATCATTCTCCGTGTTAAATGTCACTAAGAATGGTCTTGATCATTCTCCGTGTAATTTAACACGGAGAATGTCATTCTCCCTGTAAATTTACAAGGAGAATGTCATTCTCCGTATTAAATCACACGGAGAATGACATTCTCCGTGCTAAATTTATAAGGAGAATGACATTCTCCGTATAATTTAACACGGAGAATGTCATTCTCCTTGTAAATTTAACACGGAGAATGGCATTCTCCTTGTAAATTTACAAGGAGAATAACATTCTCCGTGTAAATATACAAGGAGAATGGTCATTCTCCGTGTTAAATTTATAAGGAGAATGACATTATCCGCATAATTTAGCACGGAAAATGTTATTCTCCTTGGAAATTTACAAGGATAATGTCATTCTCCTTGTCAAATTACAAGGAGAATGTCATTCTCCGTGTTAAATTACAGGGAGAATGTCATTCTCCCTGTAAATTTAGCACGGAGAATGACATTCTCCCTGTATTTTAACACGGAGAATGTCATTCTTCGTGTTAAATCAAACGGAGAATGACATTCTCTGTGCTAAATCACAGGGAGAATGATATTCTCCGTGCTAAATTATACGGAGAATGTCATTCTCCCTGTAAATATACAAGATGAATATCATTCTCCGTGTTAAATTTATAAGGAGAATGACATTCTCCGTATAATTTAGCACGGAGAATGACATTCTCCGTGTAATTTAGCACGGAGAATGACATTCTCCGTGTTAATTTTCACGGAGAATGACATTCTCCGTGTAATATAGCACGGAGAATGTCATTCTCCGTGTTAAATTTATAAGGAGAATGACATTATCCGTGTTAAATTACACGGAGAATGACATTCTCCGTGCTAAATTATACGGAGAATGTCATTCTCCTTATAAATTTAACACAGAGAATTCACCTTGTATATTTACAGGGAGAATGACATTCTCCGTATAATTTAGCACGGAGAATGTCATTCTCCTTATAAATTTAGCACGGAGAATGTCATTCTCCTTGTGATTTAACACGGAGAATAACATTCTCCGTGTTAAAATACTGGGAGAATGTCATTCTCCCTGTTAATTTACAGGGAGAATGACATTCTCCGTGTAATTTAACACGGAGAATTACATTCTTCGTGTAATTTAACACGGAGAATGACATTCTCCTTGTAATTTGACAAGGAGAATGTCATTCTCCGTGCTAAATTATACGGAGAATGTCATTCTCCTTATAATTTAACACGGAGAATGACATTCTCCTTGTAAATTTACAAAGAGAATGACATTCTCCGTGCTAAATTATACGGAGAATGTCATTCTCCCTGTGATTTAACACGGAGAATGACATTCTCCGTGTTAAAATACAGGAAGAATGTCATTCTCCTTGTTAATTTACAGGTAGAATTACATTCTCCGTGTAATTTAACACGGAGAATGACATTCTCCTTGAAAATTTATTACGGAGAATGACATTCTCCGTGTTAAATTTACAAGGAGAATGACATTCTCCGTGCTAAATTATACGGAGAATGTCATTCTCCTTATAAATTTAATACGGAGAATGACATTCACCTTGTATATTTACACGGAGAATGACCATTTTCTTCTTATATCAATGGATAACAGTTATCATAAACCTAATTTATTGTTTATGTTTTTTTTTCTTGTTTTGTAGAAAAAACCACTATCAGGAATAAGGATTCTAGAGTTTTCCGTGCTACTTTCAAAACAACTCTAGAACTTATGGAGGTTGTTACTGTAAACGGCGGATGTTTACCCGTGCCAGTCATTGAATCTTTAAAGAATACCGGTTTCTGGAACTTAATTGAGATATTCTACAAAAGCAGAGTTGAGACAAAAGAATTAGCGAAGGCAACAGAAGGCCTTGAGAACTTGTTAGGAACCTACAGGGAAGACAAGAAAGGTGTTGGTTACTTTCAGTTGAGCAACACTGTCCAAATAGTGCCAAGCGTCGATGATGTGGCAACCATCTTCGGTCTACCGCTTAGGAAAGAAAGCGAGACTGATTTTAACTGTAGAAAATTGGTAATGGAGACACAGAAACAGCCACCAGCACCAGAATCTTTTAACCTGTGTACAATGCATTTTACAAGGTTGCTGACTAATTCCAAGGGCACACAAGCAAAAGTCAGTAACCAGGAAGTAAAAGATAAGTTCTTCCAATTATTACAGCAGCTTCGTAATGGAGATAAGACTGCTAATCCAGATGATTTGGCCAAGCTGTTGATCTTCCACTTGTGCCAAACTGTATTCTTCACTAAAACTGGCGGTTCAAGTTTGCCGTACAAATTCTTCACGTTGGTGGACAGCATAGAAGCTATCAACAGTATATGCTGGCCAAGGTTAATATTGGAATATGTCATGGATAGCATAAAGAGGAGTACAAGTAAATGTGTGGGAGGGGATTACTCCAATGTTTACTCCAAAATGGAAGGTTGTACAATATACTTCCTATATTGGTTTGCAGAACATACTACCCTTCTGGAAAGGAATTTTGAACCAATTTCAGATTACCCAAGATTTTTCACATGGGATAGGTACAGAATCTCAACCTTCCTCAGGACCGAATACCCCCAGGAAATAAATTCTCCGTACATATTCGAAAACTTGGTCATATCTGTTGGACAAGAAGGAGGACACCTGGAAGGTGAGGAACCTCTAGAAGAAGACATTCCATAAGAGGGAAGGGAAGAGACAGGGGAAGAAGGGATACCTGGTGCTGAGGTTGCTGCCGAACAAGTTGAAATCAGCGACACAATTGGTGGCTTGGCACTGGAATTGGAGGAATTAAGAAGACAGAATTCTGATCTTCTGGCACAGAACAAGAAGCTCCTCGAAAAGATTAAAGAGCTAGAGGCACAACTCCGTGCAGTCAAAGCTGATATGGAGAGCTTGGCACATGAACTAGAGGAAATCAAAAGACAGAATTCTGATATGCTTGTACAAGAAGCCCATCAACGTGCAATCAGACGCACAATAGATGGTTCAGTGAAGCAATTGGAGGATTTGAGATCACAGAACCTTGAACTTTTCGATGATAATGCAATGCTCAGTGACAGAGTTAAAGAGCTAGAAGCACAAGGTAAAATCTTCTCTTTTTTAAATTTATGATTTATAATTCTACAAGTTTTATTATAATAAAATGACATTCTTCGTTCAATTTAACACGGAGAATGTCATTCTCCGTGTCAATTTAACACACAGAATGTCATTCTCCGTGTCATTTAATACGGAGAATGATATTCTCCGTGTTAAATTAACACGGAGAATGGTCTTTTCCATTGTTAAATTGTGAAATCTTTACCTTTTTTTAATTCACATCGTACCTTTCATTCTTTTTTGTTTTATAACAGTGCAAATAACAGAGCAGCTGAGACAAGCAAATAACAGGCTTGTTCAGGAGAAAAAAGAGCTTCAAGAGAAGGTTGAATTGTTGAATAAAGCAGCAATTGAAAAGGATGCAGCACAAGGTAAAATTTGCTCTTTTGTATATTTATGATTTGTCATTCTCCATGTTTTATTGCAGTTAAATGGCCATTCTCCGTTTTATGTTGCAGGAGATTATTCATTCTCCGTTTTAAGTAACACGGAGAATGACATTCTCCATTTTAAATGACACGGAGAATGACATTCTCCATTTTAAGTAACACGGAGAATGACATTCTCCTTGTTACTTGTAGTAGAATGAACAACTCTCCGTGTATAATTACACGGAGAATGACATTCTCCGTTTTAGATTAAACGGAGAATGTTAAATCCTATTGTCACACGGAGAATGACATTCTCCGTTTAAATTACACATGAGAATGACATTCTCCGTGTCATTAGTACAGGGAGAATGACATTCTCCGTGTTATTTAACACGGAGAATGATATTCTCTGTTTAAATTAAAACGGAGAATGTCATTCTCCGTGTACTAATGACACGGAGAATGTCTTTTCCATTGTTAAAACTGAGAATATTCTTTACCTTTTTTTTCATTAACATCGTACCTTTCATTGATGTTTGTTTTATATCTGTGCAAATAACAGAGCAGCTGAGACAAGCAAATAAAAGGCTCGCTGATGAGAAAAACAAACTTCAAGGGGAAGTTGAATTGTTGAGTAAAGAAGCTATTGAAAAGGATGCTGAAATCAATAATCAAAAAGTCATAATTGATGCATTGCAGCTTACAGAGCCTCAACAAATTCAAAAAAAATAACCTGGCAAAC
Organism: Iris pallida; assembly: GCA_029216955.1. Lineage (NCBI taxonomy): Eukaryota > Viridiplantae > Streptophyta > Magnoliopsida > Asparagales > Iridaceae > Iris > Iris pallida. The sequence goes on from JANAVB010037420.1 coordinate 13,080,142, forward strand.
CTGTCGAACCAGAAGTATGCAAAACAGTATTAGGAAGGGGGGAAAAGAGGAGGCCAAAACCATCAGATGTAATAACTAATGATGATTTTACTCCCCAAGGGAAGAATACAACAAAAAGGCAGAAGCTTAAGGACGATCCGAAGCCAAAACCTCAACCCAAACCCAGAGCAAAAAAAAACAATAAGAAGGATGATTCAGCATCCAAAGAAGAAGCCAGAATTGCAGAACTGGTAAAAAAGGCGACATACTCAGGGAATGCGAGGACCTCAGACTTTGGAATGAGGCAGATGAAGAGCTGCAACAGCTTTACAAGGACCTCGTATTCAAAAACAAGATGGCTCCATTGTATGTATTCTTCTATATTCCTTTCATCTTTTTCATAATTATTTTTGTCCATTTCTATTGATTTAATCTAACTGAACTAAATTTATGTGCAGTAATCTTGTATATTGTTCTCCTGCAAGTCAAAATGAAGTTGAAATTATTCTGACATCATTAGACATGCAAGACATATTCAACTATCAAGACATGGAGGCTGGTATACTAGACATAATAATAATGATGATGAAAGAAGAACAAGAAAAATCAAGAAGTAAACCACAATCAAGTTCACAAGAGGTGCAACATAAGTGGTCTGCATTTATGTTGCCCCACACATTGGTAAGAATCAAAACTGAAACATCCCTCATATTCATGTGTACACTGATGAAACTAACTAATGTTATTATGTCTTTGTTTTTTGGAAAATAGTCCATCATTCGCAATGCTCGTGTTGAAGATGCAAAAGCCGGTGCCATTGGAACTTTCAAAACAGATGTCGATGACCTAATCATGGGTTTACATGACGACATAGAATGGCTATTCATTCCTGTCTTTAATAATGGTATAAAACACTATACACTCCTGACATTCAACTTCAGCTCGTACGAGTGGGCACACTACAACTCCTTGGTGCAAAACACGTACGAATCGAGCAAGGCAGATGCATAATATATGAGGGAGGTCTTAGAGCCTATTATAAGGAGAAAAATTGACATGATGAGGCAAAAATGCAAGGCGACGATAGAGTATGAAAGCACAAATACGAACTTTCGTTCAAATTGTCCACAACAAAAAGCACCCAACTGCCTCTTGTACACAGCATATTTTATGAGGTGCTTGATGATTCATCCGTTCACAATACCAGCAAAAGGAAAGGACGATGACAAAATTCACAATAGGATTACAAAAGTTAGGTTGCAATGGCTTAAGAGGTTGCTTAAAAGTCCAAATACAAATGATGAACACATTATGAAAATGACAATGTAAAACACATTATGAAAATGACAATGTACTAAGAAAGAATTGTATATTACATTGTTCTGTATATATGAAAATGAAAATGCAGTTATATTCTTCTGTGTCTGTGTCTGTGTCGTTTTGTTACATATGCTCTGTATTATATTACATTGTTCTGTATATATGAAAATGCAGTTATATTCTTCTGTGTCTGTATCTTTTGGTTACATCTGCTGTCTTGTATTACATTGTTCTATATATATATATATATATATATATATATATATATATATATATATATATATATATATATATATATATATATATATATATATATATCATTTTTCAATGACCATTCTGTGTCAAGTTCATAATGAGGAATGCCATTTTGTGCCATTCTCCGTGTAATAGGAGAATGAATATTCTCCGTGCTAAATAACACGGTGAATGGTCATTCCAGTTTTTAAACGCATGAGGATGATCATTCTCCGTGTTAAATAAAACGGAGAATATCAATCTCCGTGTTAAATAACACGGAGATTGGTCATTCTCCATGTTAAAACGCATAAGGATGGACATTCTCCGTGTTAAATAACACGGAGAATAGAATTCTCCGTCTTACTTAGCACGTAGAATGTATTCTCCGTGCTAAGTAAGACGGAGAATGCTATTCTCCGTGTTATTTAACACGGAGAATAGTCTTTTTAGTTTTAAAACACTGACGATGGTCAATCTCCGTGTTAAGCAAGACGGAGAATGCCATTCTCCGTGTTTTAAACGGAGAATGGTCATTTTAGTTTTAAACTACACAAAAAATGTCATTCTCCGTGTTATTTAGCACGGAGAATGTCATTCTCCGTATTTAAAACGGAGAATGGTCATTCCATGCATGATAGACCATTGTCCGTTTTAAATTACACTTGTAACAACTATTAAATGCCACCTTCTTTATTGGGGGGGTGGACAGTTGAGTAGTTTGCGGAATGAACCTATTAAATGAGATTCATTATGCTGACTATTAGGTTCATCTGTATTTATTGGACAGTATGTCCTATATAAAGGGCTTCTTTGAGGAGCAAACTCCATCATCTTCATAGCATTTCCATTATGCACGACCCTGACTTAGTTTTGAGAGGAGAATGGTCTGGCATCAGTTGGCTGTTGGCTGTGGATCTCTTCGTTCAAAGTAGTTATGTCCTTGTAGAAGAACACGTTGTAGTGAATCTCGAGATGCATTGGAAGACCTTGTTCGAACCTGAACAACATCTTGGCAGTCCTCGTGCTTTGTTAAAAAGTTGGGATGTCATGCTATGCCCTTCTCAGAAACGGTCTAGCATTCCCTTGGCAGAGCCACAAGTTGTGCTTTATTCTGCTCATTCCGGCATTCGGGGTTGCGGGTACAGGAAAGGAGGAATACGCTTCGATGCTATCTTCTGTGAAGATAAACCCTCTCGTATGTGCACCAAGATGAATAAGGGTTGCACTTCTGTGAAGATAAACCCGCTTGTGTGCTTCTTTAGGCCTTTCTGAATTTGTAATAGATGCTTTCTTTAAGAACAATATGAGTCTTTGTAATAGATCTTTTGTAGAAGAACAGTATGAGTCTTTCTGAATCTGTAATAGAGCTTTTGAACACATATTAAAGTCTTTCTTAATCTGTAATAGATCCTTTGAACACATATTAATAAAAGAACTTCTTTCTATAATTTCTGTTTCAATTTCATTTTTCTCTGTCTGTATACTTTGTAACATCTGCGATGCATTCTATAATAAAATCACGGATAATATGGCATTCAAAGTACAAATGAGAATGTTCATTCTCCGTGTTAAATTAAAGTACACATTAGAATATGATATTTTCTGTTTTAATTAAAATGATAATGCCATTCTCCATTTAATTCAACACGGAGAATGTCATTCTCTGTGTTGAATTAAACGGAGAATGTCATTCTCCGTGTTGAATTAAACGGAGAATGGCAATTATAGTCTTATAGCGCATGAGAATGTTCATTCTCCATATAAGTTAAAACGGAGAATGGATTTCCCAGTATTGAAACGAATGAGAATTCCATTCTCCGTGTTACCCGAAACGGAGAATATCATTCTTCGTCCTGAATTACAAGGAGAATGGCACGGAGAATGAACATTTTCATTCATTTTAATACTTATAATGCCATTCTCCGTCCTAGATTAACACATAGAATGAGATTTAACACGGAGAATGACATTCTGTGTGTCACCTAACACATAGAATGTCATTCTCCGTGTCACCTGACACGGAGTATGTCATTCTCCGTGTCACATAACACGGAGAATGACATTCTGTGTGTTAGGTGACACACAGAATGTCATTCTTCGTGTCACCTAACACGTAGAATGGCATTCTTCTTTTAAATCCACACGGAGAATGTCATTATTTATTTTAAATGTCATTCTCCGTTTTAAATCGACACGGAGAATGTCATTCTCCGTGTCACCTAAAACGGAGAATGGCATTATTTGTGTCACCTAACACACAGAATGTCATTCTCCGTGTTAAATTGAAACGGAGAATGTCATTCTCCGTGTCACAAAACACGGAGAATGACATTCTTCGTGTTAGGTGACACAAAGAATGTCATTCTCCGTGTCACCTAACACGGAGAATGTCATTCTAAGTGTTAAAACAAATAAAAATTACACGGCGAATGACATTCTCATTGTTAGAATAAATGAGAATGCTATTCTCTGTGTAATTTGAAACGGAGAATGGCATTCTCCGTCTAAGAATGACGGAGAATGGTCATTATGCATTCAAAAACTGTGAAACATTAGATATAACAGACTTCAAAATAGAACCATTGATATCAAAATTGTAAGAAATGTATGGAAAAAAACAGTTATATAAAAGGAAGAATATATGTATATGTATTAACGAGGGGGCACTGCCTCCTCGACCACCGTAGAAGCACGTGGGGGGAGAGGGCAAGTACTGCGATTGTGATTACCTAATTCAAGACAATTATGGCACCTAACCTTCATCTTTTCTTTTCTCTTGTTTTCATAATTGCTCTTATAACGGTCCATCTTTGGTCGGCCAGGACCCCGTTTTGGAACAGGGGGTAGGACCAAATCAGTTGAATTATTTTCAATCTATTTTCTAGAATCTGGAACTGGACGAATAGCACATGAATATAGCTTCTGGTAGAAATTTGATGTCCAATACTGTTCCACAAAATCGTAGACAGATTTGCCTGAACCAAATCTGATGCATTGGATTGCATGGCTGCATGGGAATCCATATACCTTCCATCTACGACAACTACAATGCCAATCAAGAAGATTCACCAAGTGGGAGAAAGTATCTGCCATCACCTCAAACTCGAAATTACCAGACCGATATACCTTATAGGACATGCCATCATCTGTAAGCTGCTTCAGCATATTCTCGACGTATGGAGTCAATATGTTATTGAAATCACTTGCATCCTTGTGGCGATCTGAGATCATCTTCATTATCTTCACTCGGATAACATTTACAAGTGCTGAAATAGGCATTTTCTTCTCAGCCTTTATCCATGAATTGAATGACTCTGCACAACTAGAAGCAACCTCGCCGTATCTACATCCCGGAAAGAATGTATTTGACCAATTTTCAGGCTTTTGTTTATCCATCCATTTCACAACATGACCACAATTCAGATCATAAATCTTCTTAATTGCTTGTTTATACCCACCTTTATACAGGGGAAAAAGACTAATTAATAAAGATGGAAATCAAGAAACAAGCACATAAAAACAAGGACCATTCTTCGTTTAATTTAACACGAAGAATGTCATTCTCCGTGTATTTTTAAACGGAGAATAACACGGAGAATAGCACGGAGAATAATCATTTCCATTGTTAGAACGCATGAGGATTGTATTCTCCGTTCTAAACTGACAGAGAATGACATTCTCCGTTCTAAATGACACGGAGAATGACATTCTGTGTAGAATTTAAAACAGATAATGTCATTCTCCGTGTGAATTAATACGGATAATGACATTCTCCGTGTTATTTACACGGAGAATGTTCATTCTACTTGTTAAAATAAAGGAAAATGCACAGAAAAGCTGCATATATCTGTCTCATTTACACACCTGGAGTTAGAGCATATACTGCTTGCCTCCAAGCTTCAAGTACATGCAGATACACTCTTTCATTTTTTTTCTCCTTCAGTGGTATGTTATTCTTCATATGATAATAGCAATAGCTATGGTAAGCAGTAGAGAACACTTTGGGAACTTCAGAAACTAAATCGGTGCCTTGATCTGAAAGAAAAACGATGTCACGCCCCGCTCCCGCAAGAGCGATCGTCCTCGCTAAGGCGTGATGCCGCACGGGCCTAGGTTGCGCCCGTGCAAGGCTAATTCCAGAAACGGCCGATTTGAGCTAGGCCACAGAGTCGTACAGAGTGTCCCCATTTGCAGCGGAAAGTAAATGAACACAAGTGGAAGCGAATTCAAACTATTTATTGATTTTCAAGAAGTTTACAAGCGGTGCTAGGCCGATATTACAAATCGCTCAAGCTCTCTCTCTCTCTCTCTCTGAAACATAAAAGGCGTGCCAAGTGGCTTACAAGATGGAATGATTCATGGCGATGTTCCGATACATTATGTCCTGTATAGGGTACTTCAGCTTCTTGCAACGTTCCAAGGCCCCAGAGTTGGCGCCGCGCCTTAGCACGTTCGATGGAAGCTCCGCACCCGCCGACGTCTCCTGCATCCTGTATGCAGACTGTGGGGTTATCAGTACATTGTTATACACTGGTGGGGAGGCTAGCTCGCCCACAATGCTATCATTACCAAACACGTTCTATTTACTTTTGTGCATCTCTATCATTCATTGTCATTCTAATCTTGCCTTAGGATCAATTTCATGACATATGTCATAACCTATCCCGTGTTGCCAAATTCAAGTGTCGCATGGAAATATATGCACAACTTACCCATACTTACCGTCCGGCCTTCCCTGTCCAAAGTAAACCAAGTTAGTCAACAATTCATATGGAACAACATAATGTGATTCTTGGAACATTCAATATCAAGGGCGTGTCCCTGCCTCAGTTACTAGCGCGTCGTAGGCGTATTCTCTAACTCATTGTACGAAGTATTCATTATCATTTGGTGTGATACATTTCAAGCTTATTCAGAAGGTGCTTTGTTCAGATTAACTTCGACTACTTTGATTTCAATACAAGGACTTGCACGTGGATCGCCACCAGCAAAGCCTACTTAATCTACATGCATCGGTCGCTGGCATCACAAGCCATTTTGGACATGTCTTCCCCTGTGATAATTTCTCACCTATCATGGCGTGCGGCTTGGTACACCCTGATAGTCTTTTGAAATACCCGGCCGTACGTTTCCTGGTGGCCAAGCCCGCACTCAGGCCTGTACGTAAGCCAAACTTTGATTTCCGTCCGGACCGGCAAGTCCTTCACACTTTGATCATGCCACAAAAATCCCTTTTTCTTCACAGCCACGGTATCGCCACCCCTCGCCCGTGCCATTTGTCCACGACCATTTCATATTAACTTGTCTTTTTAACTTAACGGCTGTCTCTGAGCCGTAGGCTAACCCTTAGCCTTAATGCGTTATCGACCAGGTTAGCGTCCGTGCAGTGCGGGTAGCGAGCCCCGTTGCACGTGTCCATCACACCTGTCGCTAACCATTCCTTTCTTTCTTATCTTTTCTTCATTCTTTCTTTTCTTTCTTTCACTTGTCCGTTTGTTCGTTGATTCATTCATTCACTTATTCATTCATTCATTCATTTATACATTTTGCAACTCCCTGTGCGGGAGTCGCCTTGGCGACCCATCGGTCCCGTGGCCTTTCAATGTTGCTATACTCTACTCGGAACGACTATGTCGATAGTCTTCCCATTTCATTGTTGTAAACCATTCATTGTTTCATTGTTGAACTCGTAAGGGACTTGAACGTAAGCTTGTACCGTAGCACGAGCATGGAGCGCGGTGCTAGAGTTTTCATATTTTTCATGTTCCTTTCCATATTCTATACAAGCATGCAATGTGGGATTAATCCCTTAGCTAGGTGCGTTGAGTCATTTATTAACATGCACGGTGTTATCGCCTAGCGATTCTCGTGATAGTGTCCGCATTGTTAAGTGTCTAGGCTAAGCAAAGACGGGTTCATCGGAGCCACCCACCTTAGCGATGTTCGCATCGGCCGAGCGATACTCCGAGCGCGCCTTTGAAAGTCTAAGTCTGGATTCATCTTGACGGGCCAATGTAAGCCTTGCATCGATTCTTCTTCAGGTCGATGCCAACTCTTCGGGTCGACGGCTCGTTTGAGTCGTTGTACTTGCCGTTTAAATTGGCGTTCCGCTAGGGCGGAGCGGGTCATTACATAATACACCACTCAAAACAAGTCTCGTCCTCGAGACTTCCTGAGTGCAGGTCATCCTACCGTTCCTTGACTCGTGTCGTCACGTTTCTTAGACAATCCTTATCGAATGGCTTTATCGTTCGATGGCATCGAACCATGCTCAGTACCTTTCCAAGTTCTGTGTCGCATACGTTTGGTCAATTTTTATTGAATAACTTTTCATTCATTTTAGAGTTGATGGTACTTATTCAATTCAAGCATTTCTTCGACTTGGTTGCTATTGCGCCTTGTTATGGGGCTGTAATAGTCATACGAGGCACGTCAAAATTCATCAAACGCGAGGGTCGTAGGCTGAGGCAAACTCACTCCATCATCCAGGCGCTTTGCAACATCCACTCGCAGCTGCATTCGAGTTCATCACATCGTTGAGTTTGGATCGTGCACATATTCAAGATATCCCTCGAATACGTACATTTCAACCAAGCTTAGCGATTAGCGAAGTCGGACAAGCTACTCGTGATAGTTTTGATTTGTCGATCGTTTGCTAACTTTGATTTAAAACCAAACTCGTGTGCATCTCACTATCGTCATCTCGGTCATCGAGATGACCCGATTCGCTTTTCAAGCGTTCTTGTCCATGAAATCAATACGACTTCTTCTTAGCGGGGTCGACCAAGTCTAAGTAATTTACGTCCAATTCAAGATCAAGTATCGCACTATCACCGAGTACGTCTTCCAATCAATGATTCAATTCGTTATCCCAACTTTACTTGCGCATCATCCATTCCTATCATTCACTTCATTTGGGGCCAATCTTGCCGTCGTTCACGCACATCCCCAGTTCCTCGTCCTTACTCTAAGTCTTGTTGCCCCAAGTCTATCGTCCGTCCGGACGATACTGTAAACCACACAGGTTCAATCACTCGGCACAGGGTCGTCCGCCTATCCGCTAGGTCAGCTCACCAGGTCATAGTTATAAGTCATGTCTACGGCTCATCGTGCAAGGTCGTTGCACGGCGCTCACCCCAAATCCTATGGTCAAACTATTTATTCGTTTGTACGGGAGTTTTTACCCAAGCTCGCGTCACTCAGATTTCTAAACATCGAGCACGATCACCTATTCGCATTAATGCATTCGTTGTGCGTATTCGAATCCATTCAAATCACCAACTCTAACCAATTCGTGTATTCGATCACGAGGTCGTCTAGCTTTGACAATATGTTGCGTCCCAATCTCACCGAGTCCGATTATCTACGGTGGTTCATGAATCACCATGCAACACTCCCGCGGAATAATCATTCTCATCGGGGCATAACTCTTGCTTGCGTCTAGACTAATTCGTTCTCGATACGCGGATTGGACCTACGCAATCCTCAAATTCAACCGTCACACACGCTAAGTCATTCTCGAGTCCACCTTCGCGTCAAACCACAAGTCGAAGCAATCAGATTGCCATGCCATCCAAGTTCAATCACTCCCGCCGTATGAATCACCATATCAGCGCTCACACGGAGTGATCGTCCTAATCCGATGCGATACATGTGCGAGGCTGGAGTTGCGCTCGCATAAGATAAGAACGTCAACGTTGTGGTTGTCAACGAAGCAAATCCAAGCATTCTTATTTTCATCCAAGCCATATTAATTCGATAGTCTGACCGTCATGCGTTCAACTAGAAAATCCTCGAGCCAAGTCTATCTTTTCCTCGACATATTTTTAACATCCCAAGTATAGCATCCAACGGAACAATGACATTTGTACGACCGTCATTTGCCGAGTCAGAGTACCCCCGAGTTATCGCATATCGATCTTTGATACGCCTCAATACCATCGATGATATGCGTAACCTGACGATCTGTCTTTGCAACCGATTTCGAGTCGTGCGTTGATGCTGTTGTCCGAGTTGGATATTCCACAATTTCCTCGATATTCAAGATCAAGTTTGATCGCTATTCCTCAAGCTAGTTTTCAAGATCGTTGTCCAAACTCAAGTCACAATTTATTTGAATCAATCTGAAATCGTACGCACGATCCTCTAAGTTTCCTCGATCAAGACCATTCCTTTTTATTCATCATTCCGAGTTGTTTTCTAACTTGCGTTGCCCATTCACAAGTTGTCCGAACGACGTCTCGTTCGGGACACACGAAGTCACGATCAACTAAGCGTGCGCGTACTAAGGCTTTGCGCGATTGCATCGTTTTCTCCGACATACTCGTTCTATCTGTATATCCTTTAGTCTCGCTCGAATAACTTCTAAGACGTCCATACACCACTCAGGGTTCGAGCCACTCAACTAGTCGTCGACACTTATTCTTATTCTTCCTCGAAGCTATCACATACACCACTCGGGTTCAAGTCATTCTATAAATTCTCAATCACATTCGCATCATGCGCTAAGACATCCTTCAGATTCGTTCGACGAATCTCTAACATAATCGTTCACGTCGCCTCGACGTACTAAGTCGTTCGCAATAATCCTCAAAATCCAATAAATCTTCCGTACACGCCTAAGCGTTAGTTTGATAGCGTTCCTATCGATATACACTCTAAGTGTATCTCCGTTCCCGACCGAGCGATACTTGATATCGCTCGCAACTCGATTGCACCAGAAGTTGAGGTGCACGACACGCGGACTAAGTTGTGCCGCATAACCATCCCGTGTGGGCTATATTCAAGTTTGCACGCTCACTTGCTAATGTCGATGTAGGACTATTTGGACATGCACGCGACTTGCTAACTTAGTGTAATGCCTGTAGTTCGTATTACGTATCTTGGAATACGTGTACGTATTTTATTTTCTATTGTATATCTCTTGGCTTGGCTCGGTTTGTTTTGGGTTGGTTCGGCTAGGCTTGGGTTGCCTTGGTTCATCATGAACCAAGGGGAGAACCCCTACCTACCACCACCATCCCCATTTATTAACCCCTCCTCTTTCTCTCTCTTCATTATTCTTCTTCTTCTCCACATTTACTTCTACACCTACCAGGAAGGAGAGAGAGAAAGAGAGAGAGCTTAGGCAAGTGCAAACTTGCTTCATGATGGATCTCATGTTTTATTGTTCCATTCTCTTCCTTACTAGATTCTAAGCCTCTTTAGAACTGGAAGTTTTCGGTTTTGATGGTTATATTTTTGTAGATCTAAGTTTTAAGTTCCTTCTTATTTAGTTTTCTTGGTTTTGATCTCTAAAACTTGGTTATTTTTGAAAACTAATGGTTCTATGTTGTAGAGAATTCAATTTCATTCAGTTTTGGCTTTTGTTTTGCTTGATTTCGACTCCGGATGAGTAAGTTATGGCCATTACAAGTTTTCGGAACTTTCATGGCTGAACTTGCTGTTTGGGGACGATGAACCCCATGCGCCGAGAACCTCATGCGCCCGGGAGGCCATGCGCCGGGAGGCCATGTGCCGTGAAGTCCCGGCAACGCATTCCTTAACTCCGAGCGTGTCATGCGCGTAGGTTTCTTACGCGCATGTATTGAAGACGCAACGTGAGTTTTCCATGCGCCGATTGGTGCAGGAATCCCATGCGCCGATTGGTGCAGGAATCCCATGCGCCGATTCGTGCAGGAATCCCATGCGCCGATTCGTGCAGGAATCCCATGCGCCGATTGGTGCAGGAATCCCATGCGCCGATTCGCGCAGGAATCTCATGCGCCAATTTGTGCAGGAATCCCATGCGCCGATTCGTACAGGAATCTCATGCGCCGATTCGTACAGGAATCTCATGCGCCGATTTGTGCAGGAATCCCATGCGCCGATTCGTGCAGGAATCCCATGCGCCGATTGTGCAGGAATTTACTGTTTTTGCCTGTTTAAGTTGTTTTGTAGCTAGAATCTTAAAAAACTCAAAACATAAAAGTTGTAGATCTTTTTCTTGGCTTCAAGAATATGTCATTAGTTATTTTATACAATCTTTCTCATTCATGATAATGTAAGAATATAACACGATAGTGGCCCGCGGTGGCGCACTCTTGACAAGTAAACTGATATGACAAGTATGAAAGGTCTGGACACCGTGGGCGATTGTGTTTGTACAAATAAACCAGTACTGTCTTGCATCATGTCTAGGATGGGGATCCCTGAGTACCACGGTCAGTGGTACCTACTGAAATTGACTAAGGCTAATTAACTAGAATGATTCAGTAGTCATGAAGAGATTTCCAGCTACAGGCAATCCCGTTATCTGGGCGCATTAAGTGGACTTGTAGCCTACCGACGAGTAGGGCACATTTCTAGCACACAGTCATGTGGTGCACCCTTCATAAACGGACATTCGACCCGGATAACTGGATGGTCTGCAGGGCTTGTGGCTGTTGGGATAATCTCATTACATCTTGCTAGTAACTAGGCCTGTGATAACCCTAGTTAGTTAAAAGTATCAAGCCGTACTCTGGATTGGCCGTGATTGATTGGATGAAGTTTATTCCAGTTTAGTCTTATCCTAATCCGGTACAAGATTGTATCAGGACATGATATCTTGTATCGATAAATGATGGGATACCAAGTTCTGTTCAGATGAAGGGTTACAACCCCGGTCCTTGTTTGGTTTAAGGATTGTAACTTGGCTATCTGAATAGTTCCATGGTTATCTTATCATATATCGTCCTGCTTATTGATGCTTGCCTTAACAATAACGATCGGGGGTCCAGTTCTGTTCAGGCGAAGGGTTACAACCCCGGTCCTTGTTTGGTTTAAGGGTTGTAACCTGGCTCCCGGAGCAGTTCTGTGTCCTCTCTTCGTTTATTGTCATATTGTAACCCCCTGTCATGCTCGTCATGTTTTACCTTACTTCAATACCATGATTATTTATTTTGGCCTTAACAATAAAGATCGGCGGTCCAGTTCTGTTCAGGCGAAGGGTTACAACCCCGGTCCTTGTTTGGTTTAAGGGTTATAACCTGGCTTCCAGAGCAGTTCTGTATTCTCTCTTCATTTATTGTCTTGTTACCTTATCAATAGTAATTGAGGCGGGTTTCTATTCAGGCGAAGGATTGCAACCCCGGTCCTTGTTTGGTTTAAGGGTTGCAGTCTGGCTACTTGAATGGTTTCTCCGTGCTCAATATATTATTGATTATCTCAGTTATTATCAGTATCTTTTAATTACCTTAACTATTTATTTGTGATATGCTGGTTTTAGTTCCTAAGTGAAGCCTCCTTTGTGGCACTTGCTCTTTCTGGGGTCTGACCCAGCTGGTTTTGTGTGGCCAGATATCGGAGCAGCAACAGAGGATCCACCTGTCTTCCAGCCCGATGGTGACCACCAGGCGTAACCAGGGCAACGAGTGGGTTTCTTTTGTCCTCCCACTCTATTTGTAAAATTATTCTTTTGAGACGTTTAGCCGGCGAGCACGTGTTAGCTCGTATTGTACCTTTATTTACTGTCTGCCTACGGGCTGTAACATGATTGACAAATCCTAGGGTTGATCATGTATTGACTAAAACTCTTACTAGTCCTGACATTTTGTACGACTAGCTTCATGATCATCCAATATGTAATGTATGGGACGCCTTACTATTGTATATTGATGCTCTAATATCTTGTGACTGTTACTACTTGCTTGTGATTGAGACAATAGGTTTGATCTTGACCATAGGAGACTGTTGGATTGTAGTTAAACCCTCATATATCTAGACAGCCGTGACCGTATAGTGACGTGGATTCCATTTCATTATACGTAGCTGGCTATGTCAGCCCCCGCTCTCCAGTATTCTGGATCTGGGGCGTGACACTTAGCATGTGTTTTCTATCGAGTCATGTTTAACATCGTTCGGCACAAAGGCCTTCGCCTATCGATCCCATTCAACCGAGTACTTGTACGAGCTTTTAAAAATATTAGACTTATTGTATGGAACATCCCAAGGCACAACGAGAGAGAGCGTACACTTCTTTTGTTTCCAACTGAGCTTTCAAAACTGAGAAAATCGAAATGAAGTCCAAGGACGTGAAGCCGTGCACTGATACCAATCTGTCACGCCCCGCTCCCGCAAGAGCGATCGTCCTCGCTAAGGCGTGATACCGCACGGGCCTAGGTTGCGCCTGTACAAGGCTAATTCCAGAAACGGCCAATTTGAGCTAGGCCACAGAGTCGCACAGAGTGTCCCCATTTGCAGCGGAAAGTAAATGAACACAAGTGGAAGCGAATTCAAACTCTTTATTGATTTTCAAGAAGTTTACAAGCGGCGCTAGGCCGATATTACAAATCGCTCAAGCTCTCTCTCTCTCTCTCTGAAACATAAAAGACGTGCCAAGTGGCTTACAAGATGGAATGATTCATGGCGATGTTCCGATACATTATGTCCTGTATAGGGTGCTTCAGCTTCTTGCAACGTTCCAAGGCCTCAGAGTTGGCTCCGTGCCTTAGTACGTTCGATGGAAGCTCCGCACCCGCCGACGTCTCCTGCATCCTGCATGCAGACTGTGGGGTTATCAGTACATTGTTATGCACTGGTGGGGAGGCTAGCTCGCCCACAATGCTATTATTACCAAACACGTTCTATTTACTTTTGTGCATCTCTATCATTCATTGTCTTTCTAATCTTGCCTTAGGATCAATTTTATGGCATATGTCATAACCTATCCCGTGTTGCCAAATTCAAGTGTCGCATGGAAATATATGCACGACTTACCCATACTTACCGTCCGGCCTTCCCTGTCCAAAGTAAACCAAGTTAGTCAACAATTCATATGGAACAACATAATGTGATTCTTTGAACATTCAATATCAAGGGCGTGTCCTTGCCTCAGTTACTAGCACGTCGTAGGCGTATTCTCTAACTCATTGTACGAAGTATTCATTATCATTTGGTGTGATACATTTCAAGCATATTCAGAAGGTGCTTTGTTCAGATTAACTTAGACTACTTTGATTTCAATGCAAGGACTTGCACGTGGATCGCCACCAGCAAAGTCCACTTAATCTACATGCATCGGTCGCTGTCATCACAAGCCATTTTGGACATGTCTTCTCCTGTGGTAATTTCTCACCTATCATGGCGTGCGGCTTGGTACACCCTGATAGTCTTTTGAAATACCCGGCCTTACGTCCCCTAGTGGCCAAGCCCGTACTCAGGCCTGTACGTAAGCCAAACTTTGATTTCCGTCCGGACCGGCAAGTCCTTCACACTTTGATCATGTCGCGGAAATCCCTTTTTCTTCACGGCCACGGCATCGCCCCCTCTCGCCCGTGCCGTTTGTCCACGACCATTTCGTATTAACTTGTCTTTTTAACTTAACGGCTGTCTCTGAGCCGTAGGCTAACCCTTAGCCTTAATGCGTTATCGACCAGGTTGGCGTCCGTACAGCGCGGGTAGCGAGCCCCGTTGTACGTGCCCGTCACACCTGTCGCTAACCATTCCTTTCTTTCTTATCTTTTCTTCATTCTTTCTTTTCTTTCTTTCACTTGTCCGTTTGTTCGTTGATTCATGTAGAAGCATGGAATTTCAGAACCAGAAAGTTTATGCGCCAGACTACATGTGCCAAAGCTTGGACAAAGTGCTTCACAGCAAAAGCAACAAATATAGACATTGAAAGAGGAGTTTTTACTTAACATATAAAAGTCTTTTACATGTCTAAGAAAGACTGTACAAGGGAGAATTTCTACAAAGAAAAGATCCTAAGTCTACAGCCAGCAGCCAACATGTGCCCTCAAGTAGGCGCAGCAATCAACATGCGCCCTCAGCCAGGCACATCCCACCATGCGCCCTCAGTAAGGCGCATCCTTTTTCAGCAGCTCAGTTATGTGCATCCTCAGTTATGTGCATCCCTGGGGCAGCTCAGTTATGTGTATCCCTTCAGCAGCCCAGTTATGTGCCGCTCTTCCAGCCAGGCTCACCTGATAAATGCTTCGACTAAGGAAGCATTTATTGAGCAGAACGAGGGTGGCAATCAACCCTCTAGTCCAGGAAGGGAAAAGAACCACAAGCCAACCTGTAGCCAGGGAAGGCTTAGAAAGATCCTCCAAAGCGAAAGGAAGACCGTGATCGAAACCGCGGCCAAAGGAACAGCTTTCAACACAACCAGAATGGACTACACCCATTTTGAAGGAAGAAAGAGCCACCAAAGCCGTAGCACCGCAATTCCGATCTACGGCTCTTCCTGCACAACGGAGATGAGGCTCGTACATCCCTATCTTTGGATGCAACAGGCACCTTCCGCCTGCCTCGGAAGCCCTCGACTCCGACTTTTGGATGTAACAGTCACCTTCAAGTGCATCAATGAAGACATTGCGTCGCATTTTCACCCTCGGGAGCATCTCGTCAACAGAATGCATTCGAGTAAACGAATTCATGTCGGGAGGACGTGAGAGAACGAGAGGCAAACCCTCTCTCCATGCCACTATTTATAGGCCGGGCAGATCAAACCCATGCGCCAAGTGGATGGCTCTCTGAATTCCGTGCAATAAATTTGCATTAAATGGATGAACCGGACGCTTCGAATTCAGCCAAGTCAAAACGGCTATTTAAAGCACTTGAAGAACGTTACAGTTGCAGCATCAAAGACGTCTCACGAAGCGGATGCGCCGGCCAGACCGCGCATCACACAGACGCGCCCTTTAACATCAAGCGCATCACATAGACACGCCCTTCAGTACCAAGAGCATCACAGGGGATACGCCCCCATGCGTCCCCATGCGCCTAGTGGAATGCCAACCGACGTGCCTACTCAGCTGTCCATCGAATGTCACAAACATTAAATGCTGAACTGACAGAGTTGGCAGCACGCCTCCCAAAGTCTGAACAGTCGGCAACTTTTTCAGAAGACGAAGCATCGCCAACGTCAGCATCATTATTACTCCCCTCCGACGGCTACTGCCACGTGGCCACCTAACCATCTCGCATGCGCCTCCGCATCCATGCGCCCAACTCTGTATACGCCTCAAAAGCTGTGCGCCTCAGACTTTCCACTGATCCCTAAAGACAAAAGGAAAGTCACTGTTACAACTCTGCATGCGCCTCAAAAGCCATGCGCCCCAGACTTCTCCCTGATCCCAAAAGACAGGAGTTAAGTCACTTCTGAAGCCTCGCATGCGCCTCAAAAGCCATGCGCCCCGAATGGTTCGTGACTCCTAAAGGTTACGAGCCAAAGTCTCCTCATGCGCCCAATCCAAGGCGCATCCTACCAGATTATTCCCCACCAAATTCGAGATCTCCGAGCCATGGGTCGATGACACGTGTCCTTTGACTCGACTCACCCAAGATCTCAGCAACAGAAAGATCTTCTTCTCTGCTACGTACCGGCTCACAACAGCAACATGAAGAAGTCAACCCCCTCGATCAGGGCGCATCGTCCATGCGCCTCCATCAGCAATCAACACGTGGCATCCCCACGACCAGGCGCATCCTACATGCGCGCATGAGCAGCCTGCCTGCAAAACTATAAATAGAAGGATCATTTCCTTCTTCCGGAGACCCACAGACCAATCTACGTGCATACATATCAACCTCCACAGCGAACAGACAGAGACTTCGCACCACCAGAGAGGCAGATACAGACACTCAACGTCTTCCTCCTCTCAGCAAGCTCCAGCACCCAGAGCAATCCAGACCTTCAGAGAACCGATAACCGTCGTCAGATCGTCAACGGAGTCAACGCATTACCACTCACTCCATTGGTACAAGGAACCCAGATTAAACAAAAGTGTACTCCTAGGACTACGTCTAAGTCCTATATTGTAACATTGTTCTATTTGTATTGAAATTTGCAATCAAAAATTTTTAATGGCAAACAAGCTGGCGACTCTGCTGGGGACCTCTTTCTTCCCCACCGAGAAAGCTGTGTCACAATCCGACGACGTGAAGGTGGGCTCCTCCCACAAGACGCTGGTCGTACGCCTCAATCAACAGGCGAATGAGGAGTTCATCTCTGAAGGAAGTGCGAGTCCTTCGAAGCGGCTGCCGAAGCCGAAGAAGACCCGCCGAGTCTGGATGCGCAAGGTCGACGCCTCGGGCACCACCACCGAAGGGGATGCGCCAATCCAGCCTTCCCTTCCTGCTGACATCCTCAGCAACCATGATGTGCCCGCTGGTGCAGCGCATCTCTCGGGGAAACGTGCGGCTAACCACGTTCCCCAGCCATCTTCCTCTCAGGCGAAGAAGATGCATCGACGGAGCAGGGGAGCAGCCAATGCCCCGTGCATCACCTCTGATGCGCCACAGAAGATCTCTTTCCTTGACAGACTCACTCGCTGTAGTGGTGAAGAGAATTTGGATTCTGAGTACTACGTGCCCCAGCGGCCTGGTACAAAGAAGTCCAAGGCAGCACGGGCCATGCGTCCCAAATGTGCTATACCAGCAACAAGCCAGAAGCATGCGCTCACAATCATGCACGCTGTTGATGGTAAGTTGTACAAGGTCGACTCGAGTGCTGCGGCGCCGAGAACGAGCCAACCTTCAAAGCCCTTATCTCACTTGGGCGCATCTACTGCGTGCACAACCAAGTCGAGCAAGGCAAATCCAGTGGTCTTGAACTCCCGCGCCTCCTCCGGTTGTGCGTTTGAGGTCCGTTCAAGTCACTCCAAATGCTGTGGTTCCCCCACTACTGATTGGGATGCCTGTTTGGTATTAGATCAGGGGGCACAGCACTCACTTGACCACCCCGGCGCTTTGCCTTGCCATGCGCCTGAAGGGGGTGCGAAGGTGGCACTCTCCTCCAACGATCTGCGTAACGTGATTACTCACAAACGCCGATCAGGAGAGTTGACTGACAAGCACGATGCACCTCTCACGGGGCATACTTGTGCTGTGGTCACCATCAACTGCTGTTGCAAAGCGGCAGTCCCACCAAGGCAGTCGGTGTTCCAGCGGCTGCAATCATCAACACCTCTCCGACGTCGCCTCGGAAAGAAGGTGTCAACAGAAGAGGAACCAACGGTTGCTTCATGCAACGTGATCTCCAACTCCTCGTCAGTCCGAAAGACGACTGGCGGCCTCTCTTCCTCGTCCAAGAGCCAGCCGAGGAAAACCAAGACAGCTGGCTCATCCTCCGGAGTGTTCGAAGGCACTCGAGCGAGGAAGAAGTTCTTGGAGGAAGCTGGGGATAGTCAGACCCTTGCCGAGCCTCCTTCCGAAGACGAGTGTGTCCAAAGCACACTTGGGGCAGATCCTCGAGGCGAAGTCAGCCTCCCAGAAGCCCCTGAAGACGAGGATATCCCCCAGAACATAGCTAAGGGTAGTCTAGCATCTGCGGACCCGAGTTCCGGAGACGAAGAGGCCCTTCAAGACGGAGCTGAGGGTAGTCAGGCCCTTGCAGATGCGCCTGTGGAGAATGTTCTCCCGAACATAGCCGGGGGTAGCCCAGACGAAGCTCCAGGAGAGGCAACTCCCCTACAAGGGAGTGAGGTCGAGAGTGAGGCCTCAACCCATCCATCCACTCCCGGCCGCGTCATGACAGTAAACGTGACTGAGGCTGATGTCGAGTCTGATGCGCCACCAACGGACCTCGTCCGGCGCATAGATACTCTGGAGGGAGGACTCAAAACCCTCTCTGCCTCCATGCAAACACTGACTCAGGCAGTATTTGAGATACGGTCAGCTTTGACCAGGACACCTTCTGCCGGTCCTGACCCAGGGGTCAATGGAGAATCGAGTGTGCCTCTTCAACGGGTATCCTCGGATGCAGGTCGCCAAGAAGCACCTCGGACGTCAGAGCCCTCAAATGTTCAACATCCGGTGGTACCACCTTCCCCGACTCTCAGCTCCACGGAAGACGTGGTCGAGATAATCAGGGACCTGCGCAAGCACTTTGAGTCCAAGACGAGATAAGAGGAGCGCCAGAAAATGGGCATCCCCCAGCCTTATCCCCTAGAGTGGAACAAGGTGGTTTATTCTCCAAAGTATAAACCACAAATACTGACGTCGTACGACGGGAAAGACTCTCCTCGTCGCTACCTGACGTACTTCCAGTCTCAGACGGGACATCTTCCGAAGGAGGACGCGCTTCTTACCAGCATATTTGTTGGGGCACTGAAAGGAGTGGCGTACGACTAGTACTGCAGCCTCCCCGACAATTCAATATCTTCCTTCGACGACCTGACGCGCCTCTTTCTCGACCGTTTCTACGACGGCGGGAAGGACATGACGATGGCGTCCCTTATAGAGATACGCCAGAAGGAGAAGAAAACAGTTCGAGTGTTCATCGAACGCTTCCGACAGGCCTGCTTCAGACTGCCCCCGGGCATGCCAGAACATGCGCTTCTCTCCTCCTGCAGCATGAACATGCTGCCTGCAGTCAAGCTCTGGCTCAACTCTACTCCTCCTCCCGACTGGAGCTCCTTGATCATTGAAGCAGAAGCCGCGGAGAAGAAGGTAGCCAACGCTCGTCTTTTGGGAGTCAGTTTCCCTGTCTTCGAGGACAAGGGAAAATGGCCTGCAACCAACAACCCGTACGAGAGGCAAAGGGGAAGCAGGCATTGACTGTCAATACCTCAAAAGGTGCATCAGCACCTACTCAGAAGCCTCCACTTGCACCGAGGCCGAAGGAAGTTTATTCGTTCAATAACGAAGACACCCTGCAGCTCTTTGAGATATTGAAGCAGGGCGACAAGATCAAGCTTCAGGACCCTAAGCGTCCCGATGAGGTTGGGAAAGTGGATAACCCGAGGAACTGTCACTACCATCAGTTTGTCGGACACCCAACCAAGGACTGCTATGTCCTCAAGAATTACATCCAGCGCATGATCAATGCGGATGTAATCTCCGTCGACTACGAAGAGAAGACGGTGTCGGCCAACGTGGTGTCACTCCAGTTTGGCACCCTGCCGCCGACTACAACACAGGATGGCGTCGTCCCCATCCCTAAGGCGACAATGGAGGTGGTTAACTTACCACCAACCCGTGACAACGTGAGTGGACTCATCCCACTCACCACATCTCGAGGAGAGATCCTGTGGGTTCACCCGGATCTCGTCTCCAAGGTGACTCAACCGGAGGTACGCCCTACCTCCAAGTCCAAAGGCAGGAAGATCAAGTCTTGCCACATGGTCTCTTCTTCAGCGGAAGAGGCACTTCCTGTGCAGACGTGTTCACAACAGAACGTCCAACCCGACGAAGCTGCCGTCGAGGTGGTGCCTCCTGGCACCGTCCCTGCTGTCCAGGACGAGGGCCCGTCTAAGCCCTCAGCAGCCAATAAACAGAAGCAGATAGAGGCCCGCTTCGATAGGCCTCTGCGAAAAGAGAATGCTTCGGGGCTAGCCAAGCCCCACAACTTTGACATACTGGCGCAACTCGCCAGTACTCCCGCCCGCCTATCTCTGTTCGAGCTCCTCCGTCTTTCCAAAGACTCCCGAGAAGCTCTCTGCGAAGCTCTGAAGGATGCTGAATCCTTTCTCAGTCAGGTCAAGCAGCCGGAAGATCTTCCGACTGTGTGCAAGCACTGTCACTGTACGGAGGAGGTTATCCCCAATATAACCTTCACCCAACAGGACATGTTGCTCAAACACAATCGACACAACAGGCCACTGTATTACACAGGGTACATCGGTTCTGTCAAGGTGAAGCGGATTCAGATCGATCCGGAGTCGTCCCTCAACATCATCCCAAAGACGCTGCTCTCAACACTGGGGATCCCAATGTACCGACTAGTGCCCTCCAACACGACAATCAGTGGTTTCAACGCCAGCAAAAGCGAACCACTGGGCAAAATACGACTAAAGTGCCACATCGGTAACCTCAGAACCGAGGTCACTTGTTATATCATGGACGCTGAAGTCAACTACAATATTCTGTTGGGTCGCCCATGGCTGTACGAGTACATGATGGTGCCATCCATGCTCCACCAATGTATGAAGTACGTGTCCACCAACAACGTCATCCGTACGGAGTTCACGGACATCGACCCCTTCAAAGGGATTGAAGCCTACTTCACCGATGCCGACTTATACAAGTCACCTGACGAGGAGGAGGCCAATGATGCTGATGACGAAGCAGAAACGGCAGCAGAGCCGGACATGGAGCCTGAGGTCACTCCCGATGCTCCTTTGAAGATCCGACTCAAAGGCAAACTGCCTCAGAAGTTGCCCTCCATGAGTATTAAGCTATCCGGGAAAGCACCAGCTGCTCCTGAAGCTCCCCTGAAGATACGGCTCAAGGGAAAGCCCCCTCAAACATCGGCTCCTCTTGTAGCAAAACTACAGGGGAAGGCGCCAGGCACCGGAGGCGCAGCAGAGGCACCTCTGAAGGTGCATCTTAAGGGCAAGCCGCCACCATCCCAGCCGCCAGAGAAGGCCCATGTAGTCCTCTCGGACTCCCAGATCAACGCTGTGGTGGACCCTCCCGATCCTACTACAGTGCTTACAGATGAAGAGCTGAGGGAATATATCTCGGCCGATGTAGATGCCCCATCTCTCGACAATGTAATCACACGGGATAAAATCTCGCATTTCATCAATAATAGAGTGTCTTTTAATTATTCTAGTCTTCCACATTGGAATGCCATGTATACATTAGATAACGCTCTACGGTCGTTGCAAACACAAATAACGACCGTCTATCATGTAAATCGAGTAGTCCCGTCCCAAGGGGTCTGTTACATAGTCCTACCACGGAGTCGAGACGAAGAATCCATCATCTTCGGCAAGGTCGAGCGTCATCAAGACCTCCCGCCACTCGAGCCAGAACCAGATGCCGGCAGAATGCAACTCTATCGGTACACGGACAAGGCAAAGTACCTCATCCAAAAGATGGGTTACGACCTAAAAAGCGACAAAGGCCTGAACTAGGGCAAAGGTCGACGTCTCTCTCTCCGGCTTCCAACACCTAAAGGAAAGCCGCAGGACTACTACAACAAAACTCGACGGGGGGTAGGCTATGTCACGCCGCCGTCAACTCCAGAGAGTTCAGACGCAGAGGAAGTTGAACATTCTCACTCATCTGAAGCGTCAACGTGGGATACCGATGCCAGTATCGGATCTGTCTTCAAGAGAGTGCTGTCAGCCAACATGACATCTGTACAATCTCAAGAAGAAGAAGGCGAAGACCAAGCGCCGGAATTCTTCGAAAAAGAACCCTGGGCTCAACGCCTGGGACAACAATGGGAGTCTCGTTTTGAATTACGTGAACCTCCCACCGAAGACGAAGTCGAGCAGATCGACCTTGGGGATGGATCTTCTTCCAAACCCATCTTCGTCAGCAAAAGCCTAAAAGGAGAAGACCGAGAATCTTTAATCCAGCTGGCTAAAGAGTATATCGACGTCTTTGCCTGGAGCTACGAAGATATGCCGGGACTTGATCCCCAAATCGCGATGAACCCCGCTAAATCCTTCCTTGGGGTTTCGAGCGAAAAGTTCTTGGGCTTCATCATCACGGCAAAAGGCATTCATGTCGATCCCGAGAAGACCAAAGCAATTCTTGATATGGACCCTCCGAAGAATCTTTGAGAACTTCGAGGCCTACAGGGACGTCTGGCATACATCCGGAGGTTCATAGCAAACCTTTCCGGCAAATGTCAACCCTTCACCCAGCTCATGAAGAAGGGAGTCTCTTACGTCTGGACAGAAGAATGCCAAAAGGCTTTCGACGACATCAAAGCCTACCTGACGAGCCCTCCAGTCCTGGTGGCACCCGTCGCCGGCAAACCATTCCTACTCTACGTCTGTGCCATAGATCATTTCCTCGGTTCCCTGCTAGCTCAGAACAGCGACACAGGCTATGAGCAAGCAATCTACTACCTCAGCCGAACTCTGATCGGGGCCGAACACTGGTATAACCCCGTTGAAAAGGAGTGCTTGGCTCTGGTATTTGCCATCCAAAAGACTCGGCATTATGTCTCGGGCCAGACAATTCACGTCATTTCTCGAGTCAATCCGCTCAGGGTCCTCATGACAAAGCCAGGATCACGGAACTCCCGGTTAGCCACATGGGCGATCTTGCTAACGCCATACAACATGGTGTTCGTTCCACAGAAGGCTGTTAAGGGTCAAGCTCTGGCTGACTTCTTAGCTGCACACCCCATCCCGGAGTCCTCAAGACTCTATGAAGACATCCCAGATGAGGTCCAAGAATCAAACGTCACCGAAGAAGGCTCCGTCTGGCGGATGTTTTTCGATGGCGCTTCAAGAACAGGCCCCAAAGGCTAAATCATCGCAGGAGTAGGGGTGGTACTAGTCTCCTCCGATCAGCTGGTCATTCAGCGTGCTTACTCCCTTTCGAAGCCGTGCTCCAACAACGTGGCCGAGTACAATACGCTCATTATGGGACTCCAGCTAGCACAACAGCTGGGGGTAAAACATCTGGAAACCTACGGCGACTCACAGCTTGTCGTAAATCAGATCAGAGGGCAATACGAGGTTCACCATGAAGATCTGATCCCCTACCATGAAGTTGTATTGAACATCATTTCAACCTTCACTGGGTTCTTCATCGAACACGTACCTCGTCTACAAAATCTAGAGGCCGATGCTCTGGCTGGCCTCGTAGCCTCTTTGGCGGCACCCCTCGGAACTCAATACTACGTCACGGTAGTGGGTCGAGACTTGGTCTGCCCTAAAAACAACCTGCGCTCACAAGTGGCCCACGCCATGTCAGCGGGTGCCGGTGTTAACGTCCGGGATGGGAGATTCCCGTTCATCGACTTTGCTGTCTACGGAATTCTCCCAGAGGACCCGAAAGAAGCTGTCTCGGTCAGGAGACGCTCTCTTCGATTCTACTACGATACGGCTACTAAAATGCTGTACCGACGCTCCTACGATAAACTTCTCCTTCGATGTTTGTCTAACGAAGAAGCAGCCGAAGCCCTTCGAGAAGCTCATGATGGAACCTGCGGGGCCCATCAGCCCGGTCCTAAGTTGCAGTATCGACTGCGACGCATGGGCTATTACTGGCCAACCATGGCCGCTGACGCTGTTGAATATGCTAAGAAGTGCCATGCGTGCTAGCTTCACGCAGACTTCATTCATACACCGTCCGAACCGCTACATCCTACGGTCGCCTCCTGGCCCTTCGAAGCTTAGGGAATGGACATTGTGGGACCAATCACCCCTCCTTCATCGAGAGGACACCGCTTCATCCTAGCAATCACCGACTACTTCTCCAAATGGGCAGAAGCAGTTCCTCTGGCAGAAGTGAAAAGCTCCAGGGTGATCAGCTTCATCAAGCACCACGTCATCTACCGTTTCGGAGTACCCCGGAGGATCATCCACGATAATGGTCCTCAGTTCATCAGCCATGTCTTCAGCCGATTCTGTGACAAGAATCGCATTCAAAACGTGGCATCAACCGCCTACAATCCGGCAGCAAATGGATTGGCAGAGGTGTTCAACAAAACTATTGTCATGCTACTCAAAAAGGTCGTGTCATCTAACAAATGCGACTGGGATGAAAAGCTTGGCGAATGTCTTTGGGCCTACCGCACAACGGTACGAACCCCGACAGGCAACACACCATTCTCCTTGGTCTACGGGAGCGAAGCGGTACTGCCTCTCGAGATTCAGATACCCTCACTCCGCGTAGCAATCACAAACCAACTCACAGAAGAAGACAATCAACGTCGTCGTCTGCGAAAACTGGAGGCACTTGACGAAAAGCGTCTCCTAGCTCAACAGCGCATCGAACTCTACCAAGCCCGTATATCACAGGCTTTCAACAAGAAGGTCAAGCAGAGGACTTTTCAAGTAGGCGACCTGGTTCTGGCAGTCAGGAGTCCGATGGTGTTGACTCACAAAACACCAAGAAAGTTCGAGCCCAAATGGGAAGGACCTTTCATCATCGAGATGGTATACTCAAACGGTGCTTACCGCCTCGCTAAACCCAATGGAGACTTGTTCATGATTCCCATCAACGGCAAGTTCCTAAAGAAGTACTACTCTTGACATCTTTTCGGACATGTACTTCCACTCCACAAAATCATACGCTTCCGGAACCCAGCTGTTCCGTGGCATCCTCCAGTAGAAGAGCAACCACGTCCACATCACCTCTGAGTTGTTCCCCTACGCCCTACAAGGCAGAATCTTACACCCCGTAAGACTACGCTATCCTTCATGTTTACCACGTCCACATTACCTCTGAGTAAACATTCCGTACAGACAACCCCCGCATTGTCGTACATCGATCGCAGAACTTCTACGTCCATATTACCTCTGAGTAGTTCCGTGCATCTCCCAGAGTCATTCCTACCACGTCCATAACACCTCTGAGTAGGAAGATTCTATCATTTGAACCCCATATTTGCCACGTCCACATTACCTCTGAGCAAATACATTGGGTCCTTCAAACTTATTATCTGTATCTGAAACCAAGGTACGCAAAAGATAATAGGTCCACACAAATCATCAAAGTTCGTGACAAGCAAAAATAAACACATCGCAAAAAATGGTGTACTTCTTTATTTCTAAAGAGAGTAAAGGATTACACTATCCCCAGCAAGAGTTGCAAAAATACAAAAGCAGAGACTACAAGCCCTAAATATCCCCAGGGTTGGCGGAAAGCTCTACAATTCGGCGTTTCAAATCTGCCGCCCGAGTCTCCACAGTCGCCAAGACTCGACGTTCAGCTTCTTGACGCATCGCTTCAACAGCCTCAGCAGAAGTTTCATCCTCGTGCTTCTCATCAAGCTGCTGTCTCTGCTGAGCCAGGGTAAGAGCTCGGAGAGTGAAAGCTGCTTCCTCCTTCTTGAATGCTACGTGTTCAGCCTGGACACGTTCAGCGTCCAATAGGAGTCGGGCCCGCTGATCCTCAAGGCGGTGCATCTGCGCGTCAATCTCTGCGATATTAGCGTCCAACGCAGCTCGCGTCTCCACTGTCTCCCGCTAGACTGAGATAATCGCTCCACCGCAGCTTCAGTCTCAGCCACTTCGCGTTCCCAGACACTCACTGTGGCCTGGTAAGAAGACTCAGTCTCGGCGAGCAGCTTCTTCTTCTCCGCATCTATCAGGACAGAGAGGTCATTTCGCTGGATGCGCTCTAATTCGGAAAGCCGTTGGTCCAACTCAGCCACCGTGGCTTCCAGAATGACGGCCAGGTGATCGTGGCCCTGGTGAACACGGATCAGGTTGATATAAGGCAGTGCCAGAGTTCTTGCCGTCGCAAAGCTCCCCTTGGCATCCATCACTGCCGACACCCCCTCTGCAGCATTTTGTACACTGCCTCAACGATGAATTTCACATATTCATCTGCGTCCGCCAGTACCTGCGGCGTCATAGCAGGGGTTGGAGGAACTACTCCAGTCGGCGGACCGAAAGAAGACCCGCTGACCTCAACCTGCGAGGCTGGAACCTCAGAATCAGTAGGCTATTCATCAATAGGGGCCTGACTACTAGTCCGAGGAGCCAAAGGAACAGGAGAAGCTGGGACAGGTATCGAGATAGTACCCCAAGTGGAAGGAGCAACAGAGGGTTCCATCACACCCTTACCCTTCCCGAACTTGGAAGTACCACCGACGTCAGTGGCCACCTCTCCAATACCCAACGTGCTATCACCAGCCAATACTTCTCCTGGCAGAACGGGGAGATCAACACTTACCTCCCGACTCGTCCCTGAAGTCAGGACCGTCAGACGAGTCTCTTCATCAAATCCCTCTACAGGGACAGGATATGTCGCTACCACCTGATCGGTAGCCACCTCAGCTTCCGCCGCTGAGTCTGGGGTAGGGCTCGGCAATGATGCAGCCGACCTCCCCTCATCATAACAAGGAGAGGAATCAACCCTCTCCTCTGTTCCAACCATCTCTGTTGCCCCCGCAACAGGCTCTTGCAACCCTGGAGCGACGTCATCCGAAGACGACGAACTCTACCCCACTTCATCACCAGGAAGCCTCGTGTCTGCTGGACCCTCGGCATCCAAGGCCCCAGCCGCGGCCTTTATCATCTCGGAAGCTGCTGCATCCTCAGTTTCCCTTCTGACATAATCCGGGGACGCTGGAATCTCCACGACAACAACATCCTCCGGATTCTCCTTCATAGGAGACATCATAGTCGGCGGGATGCGCACTTCAGACGAACCCGCCATCTCCTTTGGCCTGCTCCCACCAGATTTTGGAGTATGAGGTTTTCTTTTTAGCGGCTCCTGTACAAAAGGGAAGCATTGATTACATAAAATGTTGAACCCAAACCAGACTATGTGGGACATCCTTACCTCTGCAGATGCTGAATCCGATGACTCCGTCGGTGACGATGTCTTCTTTAGCTTCTTTGACGCAGGAGATCCAGCCCCTGCATCTGCACGTCGTTTCGGTTGATCAACCGAAGGTTCAGCCTGACCCCCTGGGGATGCGATGGGGGCACCGTGATGACCCACCCCTGGTGGACGGTGTGGTCAAGCCCTAGCCGATACATGCCCAGTCACCGCTAACGGGGTGCCTGCAACGAGACTCGTCTTCCTATCATACCCGGAAGGCGCGGCAGCCATAACGCAGTAAAACTTGGCGGCCGAGTAAAGAATGGGCGGTCGCAGATCCTGGGCAGGCAGCGTAAAGCGAGCTCCGGTACATCCAGCATTATAGTAATGCCAAGCTCGTGCACCATCCAACAAACTTCCAGCATACCCCAGGGTGATACTGGGATTGTCCAACATCAGCTGCGCATAACCGAATTGATGTGCAAAGCAGCTCGGTAAATACGGTTCCAGGAAGCACTGATTCCTGTTCCGGTACACCAGGTGGGATGGCCGAATACTCTGCAACCAGCGGAATCCCTACGGAGGCAGAGCGGTGGCATCTTCATCTGAATCCCTTAAGTCTTCGTTGGCCTTAAAACCCAAGAAGATCGGACCAACTTTGGTGATCTCCCATCCCTGAAGATGGGATAAAACCTTTCTGCAAACAGGGACGCCAGTGTGCGACCAACTCCTCTGGTGGAAACGGCGGAGGAATGCATCTCCGGTCCTGTAGTCTTCTTCTGAACCCGGACTCATTACGTTGGGATGGTGTAAAATTAACCACCCCATCAAATAGTGAAACGGCAGTTCAGTAAGCGGGAAGTTATCTTTTCGACTCCGGTCATGAATCACATTTCCTGCGAACTCGCGTAAACCTCGCAGTAAATTACATACCATTGCGGAGAGTAAAGCCAAGCGCCGGCCAAAGACCAACTTCATAGCTGGCAGGATCAAGTGCCGGGTCACTCTCTCTACAGAGCCGGATCCGCCCGGAAAGACATAATCCCGAAGCCAAACCATGAGATACGCGACCAATACTGCTTTTGACGACATTCGATGAGCAAGATGCCAGAAACAGCTGTAGGAGCGTTCATCAGACTGCTGGTCCTCGTTTTCTCGGGGATTCTTCTTATCTAACTTGCTCATCTCAGAGAGCACTTCGCTACGGGAGAGTGCCGGCGGAGTGGAGAATTGCGAGGGATCCCCCTTGTCTTGTCTAAAGACGTAATCTCTCCAAGCGGTCACATGAGGCTGCAATCCGCTCTTGTCCCTCTTCTGCATATAGTAATGATGACTCGCCACTTCCTTAAAGACGGCCGTCATCTCCTCAGCCTTGTCCCCCAGGACTTGAAACTCTTCGTTGGTCGAAAAATACTCTTCATAGGGTTCCGATCCCCAAGGGAGCTTTGATACCTCATACATCTCATGAAGTGCGAGCCCTAACTCCCCCACCGGAGTAAAAAAAGGTCCCGGTATGGATATCAAACATCTCCAAGAGTGCGAGGAACATATGCCTGTTAATGTCAACACCTGCCTGAGTGGCACGAATCGCGGCAGTCAGCCCAATTTCTCGGAGCTCAGTCTGGAACCGCAACAAAACCCAGAGTGTCAGTTTATCCCATTTGGAAACATAATGACACCAACCCTCTACCCGAAACTCTCCTTTCGGGTATGAGCGTTCCATCAACAGCATGCGATGTGCAAAAGTCAAGGCACTATGTGCAAATGTATCAAGGGGAACATCACTGTAAATGCTCCCAGGGCGTAGAGTCCGCCAGGTGAAAGAAGACCCAGACCGCACCGCGGTCAAAGTATCTTTCTGATTGGAGGTAGAATCAATTTTGATAATGCCAGTCACCGCCCCCCCTGAGAGGGAGTAAGATCCCAAGACATCCTCCTCTTGGAAGCAAGACGACAGAAGGCCATCAAAGGCCATTGACGTTCAAGTTTCTTAACGGTCATATGCACTCCTTTTGCTGTGAAAAACCAGTCTTCCTTGACCTTCAACACTGTTGCTTCAGTAGAAGTAAGGCAGTCCCCAAACAGGAACTCAGGCTTTAAGAAGGTCACTTTATCAGATGTGGCAGATTTCAAAATACCACGCTCCATCATCCGTTTGAGGAACCCATACTGCTGTTCCCGGATTTAAGTTATTCTCTCGGGATGCTGGTCCAGCATAATAGCGGCTTGAGCGAAGTTTATCACTTCCTCGTTATAATCTACTCCCGTCTGGCAGAGGGCAGTATCCAAGAGCACTTCACTCAAGAGTGGGATAGGCATCGACACTAGCAAAGATTCGAAAAATGTTAGAAATAACAAAAGAATCTGAGTCTTATCAAAAGCGCATAGTGCGTCCGAGAGCCTCGGCGCATCATCAGGGTCTAAACCCATGAGCATCAGCAGTGGAGCCTCTGCGCATCATCAGGGTCTAAACCCAGGCGCATCAGCAGCGGAGCCTCGGCGCATCATCAGGGTCTAAACCCATACGCGTCAGCAGTAAAACCTCGACACATCATCAAAAGACTCAAGGTCTATGTGCGTTGGTGTACGTGAAATGAAACTTACCAACCACCTCCGGTCGAACTTCGACAGGCCGATGGGGAACATCGGCCGCTGCAGCTTTCACAGGTTCTTTTTCTTTGTCCTTGCCAGCACCGCCACGAGGAGTCTTGGGAGCCATTTCTTTGAGAGAAGGAAAGTTAGGGTTTTTGAAGAAGAACTCTAAAAAAGCAAGGAGAAGAAGAACTCTCTCTCTCCATCTCTCGCCTATTTATAAGGGCTTGGTCGCACGCGTGAACCGATGATGTGTGATCTCAGCCGTCGTCTCGGGTTCTGTGAAGAGATAACCACAAATAAAACCAAAAAAGATCATCATTAATCTTTTTTAGGTTACCGAGGCGTCATCATTTGTGAGCGGAGCATGCGCCCAGCACTGACGCGCGGAGTATCTATGCGCCATGACGGTCATGCGCCTCCACTACCATGCTTCTTATTCAAAGTATTCCAAAACTTATCCAAAAGTTTTGAAAACTTTGAAGGGGGTCTTGTAGAAGCATGAAATTTCAGAACCAGAAAGTCTATGCGCCAGACTACATGTGCCAAAGCTTGGACAAAGTACTTTACAGCAAAAAGCAACAAATATAGACATTGAAAGAGGACTTTTTACTTAACATATAAAAGTCTATTACATGTCTAAGAAAGACTGTACAAGGAAGAATTTCTACAAAGAAAAGATCCTAAGTCTACAGCCAGCAGCCAACATGCGCCCTCAAGTAGGCGCAGCAATCAACATGCGCCCTCAGCCAGGCACATCCCACCATGCGCCCTCAGCAAGGCGCATCCTTTTTCAGCAGCTCAGTTATGTGCATCCTCAGTTATGTGCATCCCTAGGACAGCTCAGTTATGTGCATCCCTTCAGCAGCCCAGTTATGTGCCGCTCTCCCAGCCAGGCTCACCTGATAAATGCTTCGACTAATGAAGCATTTATTGAGCAGAACGAGGGTGGCAATCAACCCTCTAGCCCAGGAAGGGAAAAGAACCACAAGCCAACCTGTGGCCAGGGGAGGCTTCGAAAGAGCCTCCAAAGCCAAAGGAAGACCGTGATCGAAATCGCGGCCAAAGGAACAGCTTTCAACACAACCAGAATGGGCTACACCCATTTTGAAGGAAGAAAGAGCCACCAAAGCCGTAGCACCGCAATTCCGATCTACGGCTCTTCCTGCACAACGGAGACGAGGCTCGTACATCCCTATCTTTGGATGCAACAGGCACCTTTCGCCTGCCTCGGAAGCCCTCGACTCCGACTTTTGGATGTAACAGTCACCTTCAAGTGCATCAATGAAGACATTGCGTCGCATCTTCACCCTCGGGAGCATCTCGTCAACAGAATGCATTCGAGTAAACGAATTCATGTCGGGAGGACGTGAGAGAACGAGAGACAAACCCTCTCTCCATGCCACTATTTATAGGCCGGGTAGATCAAACCCATGCGCCAAGTGGATGGCTCTCCGAATTTCGTGCAATGAATTTGCATTAAATGGATGAACCGGACGCTTCGAATTCAGCCAAGTCAAAACGGCTATTTAAAGCACTCGAAGAACGTAACAGTTGCACCATCAAAGACGTCTCACGAAGCGGATGCGCCGGCCAGACCGCGCATCACACAGACGCGCCCTTTAACATCAAGCGCATCACATAGACGCGCCCTTCAGTACCAAGAGCATCACAGGGGATGCGCCCCCATGCGTCCCCATGCGCCTAGTGGAACGCCAACCGACGTGCCCACTCAGCTGTCCATCGAATATCACAAACATTAAATGCTGAACTGACAGAGTTGGCAGCACGCCTCCCAAAGTCTGAACAGTCGGCAGCTTTTTCAGAAGACGAAGCATCGCCAACGTCAGCATCATTATTATTCTCCTCCGACGGCTACTACCACGTGGCCACCCAACCATCTCGCATGCGCCTCCGCAGCCATGCGCCCAACTCTGCATACGCCTCAAAAGCTGTGCGCCTCAGACTTTCCACTGATCCCTAAAGACAAAAGGAAAGTCACTGTTATAACTCTGCATGCGCCTCAAAAGCCATGCGTCCCAGACTTCTCCCTGATCCCAAAAGACAGGAGTTAAGTCACTTCTGAAGCCTCGCATGCGCCTCAAAAGCCATGCTCTCCGAATGGTTCGTGACTCCTAAAGGTTACGAGCCAAAGTCTCCTCATGCGCCCAATCCTAGGCGCATCCTACCAGATCATTCCCCACCAAATTCGAGATCTCCGAGCCATGGGTCGATGACACGTGTCCTTTGACTCGACTCACCCAAGATCTCAGCAACAGAAAAATCTTCTTCTCTGCTACGTGCCGGCTCACAACAGCAACATGAAGAAGTCAACCCCCTCGATTAGGGCGCATCGTCCATGCGCCTCCATCAGCAATCAACACGTGGCGTCCCCACGACCAGACGCATCCTACATGCGCGCATGAGCAGCCTGCCTGCAAAACTATAAATAGAAGGATCATTTTCTTCTTCCGGAGACCCACGGACCAATCTACGTGCATACATATCAACCTCCACAGCGAACAGACAGAGACTTCGCACCACCAGAGAGGCAGATACAGACACTCAACGTCTTCCTCCTCTCAGCAAGCTCCAGCACCCAGAGCAATCCAGACCTTCAGAGAACCGATAACCGTCGTCAGATCGTCAACGGAGTCAATGCATTACCACTCACTCCATTGGCACAAGGAACCCAGATTAAATAAAAGTGTACTCCTAGGACTACGTCTAAGTCCTATATTGTAACACTGTTCTGTTTGTATTGAAATTTGCAATCAAAGAATTTTAATGGCAAACAATTCATTCATTCACTTATTCATTCATTCATTTATACATTTTGCAACTCCCTGTGCGGGAGTCGCCTTGGCGACCCATCGGTCCCGTGGCCTTTCAATGTTGCTATACTCTACTCGGAACGACTATGTCGATAGTCTTTCCGTTTCATTGTTGTAAACCATTCATTGTTTCATTGTTGAACTCGTAAGGGACTTGAACGTAAGCTTGTGCCGTAGCACGAGCAAGGAGTGCGATGCTAGAGTTCTCATATTTTCCATGTTCCTTTCCATATTCTATACAAGCATGCAAGGTGGGATTAATCCCTTAGCTAGGTGCGTTGAGTCATTTATTAACATGCACGGTGTTATCGCCTAGTGATTCTCGTGATAGTGTCCGCATTGTTAAGTGTCTAGGCTAAGCAAAGATAGGTTCATCGGAGCCACCCACCTTAGCGATGTTCGCATCGGCCGAGCGATACTCCGAGCGCGCCTTTGAAAGTCTAAGTCTGGATTCATCTTGACGGGCCAATGTAAGCCTTGCATCGATTCTTCTTCAGGTCGATGCCAACTCTTCGGGTCGACGGCTCGTTTGAGTCGTTGTACTTGCCATTTGAATCGGCATTTCGCTAGGGCGGAGCAGGTCATTACAAACGATACGCCTACTACATCCAACAACATTCTTGAGATTTTTAAGAAACCATTCCCAATTGTCACCATCTTCGCCCGAGACTATACCGTAGGCAATAGGGTAGAACTGTTGGTTACCATTCTTCGCTGTAGCAGACATCAAACACCCTCTAAACCTCCCTGTAAGGAAAGTCGCATCCAAATATAGCATCGGACGACAATATTGAAAGCCTTCGACACAAGCCCCATATGAAAGAAAAAGTCGTTGAAATCTCATTGACGTATCATCTTTCTGAAAGTCGATAACGAAACCAATATTGGTTTCCTTTACCTTTTCGACATACCAACACAAGTCGCTGTAAGCTCTAACATCATCTCCATACATTTCTTGGTGCACCAACCTAATGCCATGGTATGCCTGCCCGTAGGTAAGAGATAAACCGTAGTCAACCTTGAATACATCAACAACTGATTTTGCCGACTTTTTAGGATCCATCCGAACAATGTCACTAACCAAACTTTTCACAAACTTTGCTGGAATAACTATATTACCTTTATCCATATAGCCAGCTCCACAATTGTGTTCTCCCACATACCTCTTCACCTCAAAAATTTGATTATCTTTCGAAATGGATGTAGCATGGAAGCTCCACAAACAAGCATGGGTCTTGTAATTCTTGCAGCAAACGGTGTACCTCCCCGGCTCAGATTTTATAATATGGAATGGATGACGAAATTCAAAACATACCTTCCTAACAGCGTGTCTAACTTCTTCAACACCATTTAGGAAAATCTGACCAACGCCTGTAATTGATCCAGGCCACATATCCGATTTCCTCTTCTTTACTGTCTCAATTGAGCCCTCATAAAATTCTACTACTCGTTTATCCTTTACAGTAGGAGGACATCTACTACTCAAGGAACTAGAAAAGGAAGACAAAGGTTCCATAGGAATGCTTTGACAAGGAAAAGATGTCGATGAAGAACATGGAGGGTATACTTGCTCCACAAATAGATCAAAGCTCACGTCATGGGTACCATTGAAACCCCCAACCAAGGACCGAAGCCAAAAATCACTGTCAACATACAGTTCAGTCCCATCAGAATGCAAAAACTTGAAACGAAAGGAAAGTGGATCCAAAGAAGTCCATCGATCACACACTTGATGCTTTAAAAATTCCACGGTACTTTCATGTGTGACACGGCAGGAAACTATGTCTCTCTTGAAACAAAGATTAACTAAACAGCTTGAATCCATTCCCCCTGATAACATAAAAACAGAAGAGATCACAAAATAGGACAACACATATTTCTGACATTCTCCGTATAAAACAGACGGAGAATGATCATTCTCCGTCTAAAACAGACGAAGAATGATCATTCTGAATGGAAAATGTTCATTCTCCGGTCAATTCTAACGGATAATGGTCATTCTCTATAATCGTTGCTCAGTTAATAATCTTCATAACAAATTTAAATTCAGCAAAAAATTTGCGACTGGACGAAGATGATGTATGAATTTCTACATATCTAAACTCTCACCTTGTTTTAAGATCTATAAAAAAGAAAAGAAGATGATCTTCTCTCCACAATTGACCTAATCGCCGAAAAACTTCAAATCACTCCACGAAGAAGAAGAAGAAGATGATGATGATGACGATGATGATGAGCGAAGTTCGACTGAAGAAAATCACAGTGAACAACGAACGATATTTGCGATCTCTGCTGAAGATGAGAACAATAGAATTCAGATCTCTCGTGAAGAAGAAGAAGAATAAAATCGCAATCCAAATCTGAGTTTGAGAAATCAGAATCATAAATATATGACCAAATTTGCGCGAAGGGGTATTTTTGGAACTATACAAATGACAATAGAGCATCTAAATGAAATCTTATAATATTTAACGTGAAAATATATAATTATGGACATTTCATAAAACCCACCATGCGGATGAATTTTTCATAAAGTCCAATCCCGAAATTGGATTTCACAGCAATTTTCAGTTGTCTAAATTCAAAAGTCTTGTCAGACTTGGTTGTGAGCCGGCCCTGTCCCTATCCCTGTCCGTTGGCTCCAAAAATATCCACAGTTGAACGATCACACACGGCCTGTGATACTCTATTCTTTACTAATAAGAGAAAAAAATAATAATTTATGAGATCTCTGTCACCTTCACAAATGATATAAGCTGTTTATTTATGAGATTCACAACAAACTCTTTTGTCTCTCTCTCTGACTTTAGCATTTTTCTCCCCTTCCATGGCATAGATACCAACTTTCCTCCATGTGCTCTCTCTCTCTCTCTCCCCCTCATATTTTTTTTTTCAACATAATTACAAAACTTTGAATTCCCCCCCAAAATTAATTCTACGGAATATTTGATTCCCCGTTCGTTCTTTCTCTCTCCTCAATTTGAATTGAACGAATTCTAGGGTTTTGTGATCCTCCTTCCTTCCTCCAACCAACCATGACGTCGTCGTGGAAATGTTCTTGGTCTCTAGCTGCGTCGGTTGGATCTCTGGTGGCGTTGGTTTCCTTGGCACACGTGTTCTTCTCCCCTTACTCCGCTTCCTCTTTCGATTTCACCGGCGCCGCCGCCGCGCGGACGAGGGACCAGATCCTCTGCACTCCGGTCAACGTGTCGGCCGACGACCCCGGCGCCCGGCTGCCGGACCCGGGCCTCGACGGCCGGTTCCCGCCCGACCCGCACGGGGCGGTCGCGTACCGCGGCGCCCCGTGGAAGCCCGAAGTCGGGCGGTGGCTCTCCGGGTGCGACTCCGATTCGAGACCAATTGATGTGGTCGAGGTATGGTGACGGCTGTAGATCTCTTCCAGCCGGGACGAATTTATAATGGTTTCGCTGTGATGGACAGGTCATAGGCAGCAGGAGCTGCAAGAACGACTGCGGCGGCAGAGGCGTGTGCAATAGGGAATTGGGACAGTGCAGGTGCTTTCATGGGTATGCAGGTCTGTGAGCTCAACACTGGTACTGATTATACGTCAAAGTACGTTGTTGCACGAACGCAAATACGACACAACATGATACGGGGCCCGAGGAGTGTCCTGGGCCCGTGCTATTCCTAGGATGTGAGAGATATCAATCATACTTGCATCTAGGATGCCATCTTGTTTAGTTGGCGAATTTGTTGTTATATGTGGATTAGATCAGATGTTGCTATGTCGTGCGGATTAGATTTTACCACAACAGCATCATCACTTGAAATTCTTTAGGAAGAGAAGTGGGTAATCATATCTAAATACAAATAAAGCTAGTTATGCTCATCAGGGCCGGCCCAGCAGATTGGGTTGCCCTAGCCGAAAATAATTTTGGTTGCCCTTAAACTTTATTAAAATAATAATACATTTTATTAATAGTGTGTTATGATAAGCAAGACAAGCTAGATTTGCCAATATCGTGTTCCAGTGAAGTATCATGTAATGCAAAAAAGCCTAATGGTGCTAAGATATCAGTGGAAGAAAACAATAAAAAAATCTTGCATCTAACAACTCACTTGTCAAAAAATCGTAATATTTAAAAATGAAATACTTTATCACCAACCTCCATAATCTTTGTTCTTAACATCCAAGTATGAAGCAGGAAGAACCCACTGGATAGCTCCTTAGACACTATGCATTCGAAAGCAAAGTAATGTTTTTTTTAGAATGAATATATTGATTTCTTTGCTTCTTCCGAGTGCATGAGGACAAATAAAAGAAAGGTAGAAATTGGACTTTTGGCGATTTGGCGGAGAGGTGCGGACGTCTGGGAATATAGAAATTGAAATAGGTCCAGGGCCGATGTGGATGAAGGGATTTTTTTTTTTTTTTTTTTTGAGAAGGATTGCCCTAAGCCCAGGTGGTTGCCCAGGCCCGGGGGGTTGCCCAAGCCCAGGGGCTTGTCAGGCTCACCCCTGGGCCGGCTCTGATGCTCATCGATCCAGGGAATATATTAACCCAGTAAACGATTTTCTTACTTATATGCATGTGTATCTTAGCCTCCCCACCACCACTTCCCGCTGTCTCTTTTTCCTTCCAAACTTTTGTCAGGCCATGTAACGAGAGTTTGCCCAAGTGAGTGCAAATGTTCAAGCGTATGCATCTTGGTGAAGAAATCAAGGTTTGCAACATCGGTAGGGGAATTGGTTTTGGACCCTTCTTACGAGTATCAACGTTAGTGGTTTCGGCAGTTTCAAGGATTTTGGAGTTCTTAGCTTTGAATAGTCAAAATTAATAATAATTATTATTAAAAAAACTAAAAAACTTCATTTATTGACACACAATTCTACATATTCTTTGTTATTTCTTGTTAGTTTTTGAACGGAATGATATTAAGTTTATGGATACCGTGAATCTATAAATATATAATTTCGACATATGGAATGGTCGCATATGTCAATAAGAAACCTTATCAACACATTGTAGCATGTAGATTCTTTTTATACGCCAAATGGCCCAAATCATTGTGCCGACACCATTTTCCCCATATATCTTTTTTCCTTTTAAATTTTCTTTGCTGAATTGACTAGGAAAGTGACCTCAAAATTGTATCAGTCGGTATCCATAAGGGTCAATATCGCTTCGGGATATGCAAAAGAACGATAGGATATATCCAATACGTGTTAGTATCGGCCGATCATGCGGACCTTAGAAGAAATTAGGGGTCAACGAACATACATATACTAGAAGCAATTGAAATGATATCGATCTAAGTTGGCTTAGCGATGTGCAAGTGAAAATGTTTAGTCCTAAAATTTGAAAAGAGAACAAGATTATGCTCATTTGTACATGTTATTGCTTGATATTCGGATTCGTTTTTACAGTCTACGTGGGTAGCAAGATGCCAATATTTGACTTTTTCTCTTCCAAGAAATCAAGGAATCTTTTAGAAGGGTGTTCAATATAGTTATGAGACAAACAGTTGAAGGGGGTATTGTTAATTAACCAATGCTCCAAAAAGCCCGAGATGTTAGGATGGGACAACATTATATGTTAAATCATTTAACACAACTTGTAAGTGTGAACCTGGATTATGAGAACCTAGGATGTTAGTAAGGGACAGCATTATGTATTAAATCTTTTAACACACCTTGTAAGTGTGAACCTTGATTATGAGAACCTAGGATGTACCTGCACGTACATGAGCCTAGAGCGTGCACTTGGGCTAAAGGTAGTGAATGGAGGAGCATACATGGAAAGACAATATAAACCATCTAATTGGTGCAAGGTTTTTTTGAGTCCATGGCCTTTTGTTCTAGTACCATTTTAGTTTACCAATATTTCCAAAAGTTCGAGCTCTAAGGAGCAGGCCAACAATATATATTAAACCTTTAGCATGTACCAAACTACCAATATTTGGCTTCTTGATTTTTTTCGTGACCATGACTAGCATTGTTTTCATGAAGGGTCAGAAAAGAGGTCAGGTGACAGAAAATATATATGTCATGGTTAGGATTTAATAGAAGGAAGGTGAGAAAGGGTGGTGGTCAGCAATGACGATGATGACCATAGAAGGGCGAGGGGGAAGAAGAATAGTTTATTGAATTTTCTTTTTTACTTATAAGAAACTATGTGAAAACATCATTTCATGTTTATTTATGAACTTTTTCTCTAACCAAAGTCTGAGGAAATTGGCAGTTACTTGTTATCATGTGGGATCTAGGTTAACTGATTATAGTAAATGACAATAAGATAAATTTAAAAGAAAGAAAAAAAAGACAGAGTGGGTTATTTCAATTTTTGGCAAAAGCTAAATTGGTTCTTTTTTCACATGGGTAACTGATTTGCAAACATAATAAACGGTATGGACATAACTTCTGAAAGATACATTTGAAGGGTTATTTAATTTTTGACATGAGTTGTGGGTGTTCCTGTAACTTAGTCATATATATGTGAGGAAAACTCTCTTTGTCATAAAAAATGTATCTTAATCATGTAACATGAAAGTTTTCTCTTTCAAATGATATTCAAATATCATTTCATTTGTATAATCTCCATTCTTTCTTTTCTTTTGGAAAAACTACTATTGTCATAGGTTTTGCCTAGCCGCCTAGGCAATCCCACCTAGGCGCTTAAAAGTTAAACCTCTTCATCTCAAAGGTGCTGTTGCTTTTACAAGTTCTCTCTAGGATGTTACCTTGGCACTTAAACGAGAGTCTATGCAGTTACCTAGGTGGCTATTTATTAGTTATTAGGCAGACACCTAAAGAAGCTGCAAACATATGATAAAATGTAAAATATTTACTAAATTTCTCGTTTTCATTTTTCAACTACTAAATTTAATACAAATTACGTATAATTATATAAATATGTATAACTTTTTGGGTATAACTTAAATCTGGGCTAATTTCACTTCAATCTTTATTTCTTACAAGTTCGCCAACTTAAGGCTGTGTTTGGTAGGAAGGATGGAAAAGTGGAAGGAAGGAAAAAGAGTAGGATTTATTTTCCTTCCTTATGGAAAGGAAAAATCATTTCCTTCCTTTGTGTTTGGTAGCAAGGATGGAAAAGATAAGGGATGCATTTTCCTTGGTATGGAAGAAAAAGTGGAAGGAAAGAAAGTAAAAAATATAGGGTTTACCAATTCTATCCTCAATTAATATCACTTATTTACCATTTGACTTTATAAATAATTTTTAAATAATACATTCATATGTGGGTATAATTGTTAATTACTACAAGCATCCACTTTTCCTTCTACTTTTCCTCCCACTTTTGGGGGGATTGGATTTCTTAGGTTACGAGGGAAAAGTAATCCCTCCACTTTTCCTTCCTTCCTATTTTTCTTCCATACCAAACAAGAGAAAATGAGTCTTTCCCTCCACTTTTCCCTCCTCTATTTTCCTTCCTTCCAATTTTCCCTCCTACCAAACACACCCTAAGTGATAGTTACGAGGCCTCCTGGTTGCATTAACCAAGAGAATAGAAGAATATTCTGTGAATTGTTTGATAATTTTATGATCACTTCTGCTCTAGTTACTTAGCCTTTAATTACTTTCTTCTTCTCTATTATAGAAGACCCGAGTTCAAATGTTGTTGCAGCTTAAACATGTAAATGTTTCTTGTTCATTATCAAGCTAGGATTTTTTCTTCTGGAACTTTAGTGTTTCTTATTACTGTACTCATTGTCTTTATGTTTGTAGATCGACTGACTTTGAAATGCAGAAACCCCTAGTAGATAATAGCCAATATATTTTCAACTGAACACTATTATTTGTTCTCTGTGCCTTTGATCTTCTGTATCGATGATTTCTAAAGAAAGATTACTCATTCTAGAAGTAATATGCATTAACATAACCAGCCATAGAATCACAAAACATCACTGAAGCGCGATCAGCCATCTGATAACTTTTGTTGCAACAGGGGACGGATGTACAGAGAATTTGCAGCTGGACTGCAATCTTCCTGCATCGCCAGAGCATCCACATGGGCCATGGATTGTTTCAATATGCCCGGCCCATTGTGATAAAACAAGAGCAATGTGCTTCTGCGGTAAAGGAACAAAGTATCCAAACCGTCCAGTGGCAGAGGCATGTGGCTTTAAGATGAAGTAAGAAAATAACTATCTACTTCAATTAGTCTCTCTTAAGTTTTTATGTCATCCCCATCTATGCATATTGTAAATTGTGATATTTCTAATAATCAAATAAAAAGAAGATTTATTTCTTTAAAGCATTAACCTGCAGCTTACCTACTGAACCTGGTGGACCTAAGCTTACTGATTGGACAAAAGCTGATCTTGAGAATATCTTCACGACCAATAGTAGCAAACATGGCTGGTGCAATGTAGTCCCTGAAGAAGCATATGCTTCCAAAGTGAAATTTAAACAAGAATGTGATTGTAAATATGATTGCCTTTGGGGACAGTTCTGTGAGGTACCAACACAATGCAGTTGTCTCAACCAGTGCTCTGCACATGGACACTGCCGGGGAGGATTTTGTCAGGTACATAACAATATCTGTTATGAAAGAAGATATGTTGATTCATGTACGGTTGGTCTGGTCAGGTACATGAAAAATTATGAGATTTCCAACTATCTAATCCATCTCTATTTTCATATTGTATCATGTTTTTTGCATGTTTGTTAGTATGACCTGCTATAGAGTTTGTTCGTAAAGCTCTTGCTTGTACGAAGACATGCTGCAGTCAGTTTTATCATTAAAATGGACTGAACTGAAGGTACTTTTCCAGTGTCACAGTGGCTGGTATGGAATAGACTGCAGTATCCCGTCTACCTTATCAGCCATACAGGAATGGCCAATGTGGCTTCGACCATCTACGGTAGGTGTGCCTGATAAGGCATCTTTAAGGGATGGTACAAACGTCAAAGCTATTGTCAAAAAGAAAAGACCACTTATTTATGTTTATGATTTGCCACCAGAGTTCAACAGCCACCTTCTCGAGGTATGTTTCATACTAAGTAAGTCATGTTGCAAAAGTAACCACAGTCTGGATCTTAAATTATACACCACATTGTACGGCAGGGGAGGCATTATAAATTTGAATGTGTAAACAGGATATATACTGACACGAACAGGACATTGTGGACAGATCAGTTGTATGGCTCACAGGTGCTACAAAATAAAACTTTCAGCTTTCTCCATAATATATTAGAAAATAGTTTACTAACTGGTTCTTTTCCACCTTACAGATGGCACTCTATGAGAGCATTTTAGCTAGTCCTTATCGAACGTTGAATGGTGAAGAAGCAGACTATTTCTATGTTCCGGTTCTTGATTCATGTATAATAACCAGAGCAGACGATGCGCCTCATTTGACCATGCAGGTATAGGATATAGTCTTCATATTTGTTAATAGTTTGTTGCCTAATACTTATAACGTTAACCACTTGTTCTTGCGAAATAGTGTTTGCAGTAAAAGAGAGACTTCTTGAATAAGTTGCTTTAATTTTAGGAACATGGGGGTCTCAGGAGCTTCCTGACTCTGGATTTCTACAAGAAGGCATATGATCATATAATTGAGCAGTATCCGTACTGGAACCGATCTTGGGGAAGAGATCATATTTGGGTATGATATCAAAGTCATATAGGAAGTATGGCTTTTCTATGAGCTAATGATGACTTTTTCTATTGATTCTAATTCTCTCAAGACAGTTCTTTTCATGGGACGAAGGTGCCTGCTATGCTCCAAAAGAAATTTGGAATAGCATGATGTTGGTGCATTGGGGTAACACGAATGCTAAGCATAATCACTCAACAACAGCATATTGGCCTGACAATTGGGACGACATTCCTTCCCATAAAAGAGGTGATCACCCATGCTTTGACCCAGATAAGGATCTTGTGCTCCCAGCATGGAAGAAACCTGAGCCAGGAGCTATTTGGTTAAAACTGTGGGCCAGGTATGCCTTGAGTATTACATCTGACCTACTGTTTCTTGTAGATTTTCATTTCCATATGGGACTCAAAGTAATTGTAACACTTGCAGACCACAGAAGGAACGCACGACGCTCTTCTATTTCAATGGGAATTTAGGTCCTGCCTATGAAAATGGTCGACCTGAAGATACGTATGTATCTATGTTTTCATTAAGTACAACATGTATCTTCCTTTCCTTTGTTATACACTTATCCTTCTGCCTTTCTAACAAGGATTTCAGGTATAGTATGGGCATTAGACAGAAACTGGCACAAGAGTTTGGTTCTAGTCCTAATAAGGAGGGCAAGCTAGGGAAACAGCATATGAGCAATGTGACAGTTACTCAGCTGCGCTCTTCTAATTATTATAATGATCTATCAAACTCAATTTTCTGTGGGGTGTTGCCTGGAGATGGCTGGAGTGGTCGCATGGAAGATAGCATTCTCCAGGGTTGCATTCCTGTGATAATTCAGGTACAGATCTTTCTTTTTCTTTATGGTGTCGTTTTATTGCAGAGTTACATGACCTTGGCCTAGTTGGGTTAAAGCAGAATAGAGCACAGTGAACCTAATGGACTATCAGTTTTGGTAACCTACTCTGCGTTATAATGGTTCTTGTAGACATATGTATCCCTTTTGTGTTTAGTAAATGTAATCTATATATAATGTGCATATCCTTACCATGTATCCTGGATTCTTGTAAGTTATTGTATCGGCTTATCCATTTTCCCGAACCATAAATAACTACCATGAAGAGGCTATTTTCACATTACACAAATGAGTCCTTTTTATGCAGTCTTTTTTACTTCATGGAGCATGACAGAATGGTGTATAATTGGTTAGTCCACTATAAACGCACCAGATCAGCTTGATTCACATCCTCTCTGCATTCACCAGGACCACGAAATGTCAGAAATTCTCTTGACTATGTCCTACAGTAAATTGCATTCATTTCTTTGACACATTGAGCGAAAGAGAGAAAAAAAAAACAATGCCATTCCCAAAGGAAGAAATGCAACTTGTGTTATAGAAAATGATCTGTCATGTCCATACACAAAGTAATAGGAAGAAATGCAGACCTGAAACATGCACTCAAAGATGTTGAATTGCTTCATGTTACTTTAGTTTCTCAAGTTCCTTTATA
The DNA here is from genome assembly GCA_029216955.1 of Iris pallida. Taxonomy (NCBI): domain Eukaryota; kingdom Viridiplantae; phylum Streptophyta; class Magnoliopsida; order Asparagales; family Iridaceae; genus Iris; species Iris pallida. Next base: position 13,124,344 of record JANAVB010037420.1, read on the forward strand.
AATGGTAGCCCTTAATCTTCTACAACTGAGTATTGTCTTATAAGGCCCGTAAATATGACCAATATCCATCCCTGATGAAACATCTCAGTGATCTCACTACAGTGCAACGTTTCATCTACTATATAAAGAAAATGTTATTATTGCCACACTCCATTATATTCATGAAAAGTTCATCATCCCTTGCAATATATTTCCAATATATCAATTATCACTATTATTGTAGTTGTGGTATGCATCCTCATCAAGCAATTATGATTTCCCTCTCAAGAAACTTCACCAACTTGACTCGTTCACCAAACTATAACCAATTAGATTGTGTATCACATTCTTTGTCTATATATAAAGAGTTCATACACATTAGGATCTCTAGCATAAGTAAGTCACTTTCTACTGTCCCAAAACAGCAGTCTAAAATATCATTGGTAAAAGAAATAGATAAAGGAAGGCCTTTCTTACCAAGAACAAGCAACCAAGCTGACTAGAGTTGCATGCGCATCAAACTCTCTTATGGACATCTAATCTGCTTCCTGGTATGTGCATATTCGGCAAACTAATCATATATGCAGAAATTTTATTTAAATAGGGGTTGCAAATGTTAGTATCTATCAGATTTTGTAGATAACAAAAGAAGACCCATCCAGATAAATGTTAACAATGAGCTCTCTTCTTTTTGATATAATGCTGCTTTTCATTTATGTTGTTTTTTTTGGTTACAGGATGGAATATTCTTACCATATGAGAATGTGCTCAACTACAAAAGTTTTGCAGTTAGAATTCAAGAAGACGAAATTCCCAGTTTGATCCAAATTCTAAGAGTAATTATATATCATATCACTGCTAAAGCTGTTGAGTAACATTCTGCTGGTAGTAGAGCCATATATTGACGTCATTGCTGTTATTGGCATTTTCAGGGATTTAATGAGACGGAAATAGGATCGATGTTGGCGAATGTTCGGCAAATCTGGCAGAGGTTCTTATATCGAGACTCTGTTTTACTTGAGGCTCAGAGACAAAGGAGATTATTCACTGAGGAGGAAGGTTGGGCAGTTGAACTCTCGAAGTTAGGAGAAGATGACGTTTTTTCAACGTTCATACAGGTTCTGTACACTATTACTTCTGATATAATTGATCCTTTTGATTGGGACATAAAATCCAATTATTCTTTTAAGACTAGATTGAACGAAATTTTCTACAGCTACTTCGATAAGAGAAGATTCTGACATTTTTTTAGCGCGGGGCTGGCATCCATCAGTTAATAGTTGCATATGTTGCCATTCGTCTGTCTGCTTCCATGCTGTATCCGAAACTAGATTTTTTAAACAGGATTTATAACTGGCGTGTCAAAAAACTGGTTCTCCATTTATTGTAGGTTAAGTAAAACTGCTTAAATATTTGCTAACTGGTATTCTTGGTTGTGTGATTTTGAAACACATTACCAGGTCAACTTACCTCTAACTGTCACAAAAAGGATAATGATTTTGGTTTGATAATAGAATATGACACATTTTTCCTGTATTCTTTGCTTAGTGCTACTACATATCTGAAGCAAGCATGGGACCTTTTTCTTGGACATTTATTGTTAGTATTAGAATTCTTGCAATGTTGTTGTTATCCTTTTAAGTTGTCTTACACTGGTATTGAATATGCACTTTGATAATAAAAATCAAGTATTCACCAAATAGAGACTAGAAAGAGGTTGAACATGTTATTTGGTGTTTATATGCGCTTTGATCATCAGATTAGCAAAATTTCCAGATTTAGATACAAAAAGGGTGAATGGTTTTTATAATGTGCTCCTATTAGTGCGGCAGCATCCGTGTACAAGTTAGATGTCAGTTCTTACAAAATTTCAGTGTGATTACAAGGACTTAAAAATGTGTAGAACCTTTTCTTGGACCTGTTATTCTCCTAGTCTTGTGAATATTTACTTACTTCAAGAGTGATTTGAACAGATATTGCACTATAAATTGCATAACGATCCTTGGAGGCGACATCTTACTCAGCAAAAGAAGTATGGAGTACCAAAGGCATGCCGGAGGCGTGCCTGAGTGATGTGCCTAAGATTAAATTTGCTAAACTCCCTGCAGTAACATAGCAGCCTCTGATACGAGATTGCTAAATAGGAAGGTCTCCTTCTCATCATCATGTGATCGTCCAATTTGGAGATGCACCAAAGTGGTGTAGGAAACTAACATGATTAAAGATTAAGGAGAGGCTCGATGGTGTTATTCAATTATTCACTTTCATCTCGGAGCATATGGTGACAGAAGTATTCCATGCTAGGTTGTCCAGAAGACGCAGAATGTCCTCCTTCCAGCGTGGTAACAAACAACTGCTGCTGCAAAGAGAGACTAATATATAAGCACATTATTTTGTATCATAATATATATAAGCACATTCTTTAATTCCTGAAATGAGGAAAATGTCTGTACTTACAAAATCATTAGTTTGTGACGTGATCCAATGTTGCAGATCCATTTCGCAGGAATATCAATGTTTTTTGGTCGAGACCCTTTGGGACGTGTTTGGTACAAGTTCAGTCAAATTTAGAGTGAAAATTTTGAATTAACTCATGAAAATTTATTTCCGAAAATTGAGAATATCAGGATAAACAATTTACTCACAAAATATGGAATCTTTTTTTTTTTTTTTTTTTTTTTTGCCTGAACAATTTGTTATTTTTTCTCTTTCTATATTTATTTTCTTTTTGTTGTTTTTTTTCTTTTTATTATCTTTTTTCATTTTTTTCGTTTTTTATGAAGTTTTTTGTTGTTTTTTTGTTTTCAACTTTTTTTTATTCAAGTTTTTTTTTTCGGAAACATTTTATAGTTACCAAACATGAGAGTATAATGTTTTAGAAAAGTTTATTACCAAAAATTTGATTTTCAGAAAACTAAAATGACAATACCATTTCAACGATGTGTCCAAATTTGAATTCCAGCTCTATATTATTCCACACCAAACGCCCCTTAAGAGAGCTTGTGACATGATCATCGAATTTGATCTACGTCAACATTGTCAGCAAAACATGGGCATTGCTATTGCAAACTTAAAGAACATAAAAATTTGGTCATCTCTGTATAGTGCTTATTCGCCATAACTTCAACTTACGCACACTCCTGTTATCGACCATATTATCTTTACAAGCTTTTGGTCACAATCTCATCACCTTTTCTTTATTTTGACTTGGACTAAAACCTGTAAGAAGCGTGACTAGGAAAATTATATTATTGAGCTTGTTTTTGTCCATCAGCAATCTACCGTTTCGAATTTCTCTAATTAGAGATGTTGAAGATTTTAATGTTACATACAATTTTCATGAATTATGGTGAAGGTGAACCACAAAAAAGAACACTTGAGCATCACTTGCATAATATCAACGGAAATCACAAATTACAGAGCTGGTCTTCAATACACCTAGATGTAAGCAAAAAAAAATTGATGAAAACAGTTTCATCTCTCTTCCAAGTTCCAATTGTCAGAACAGTACTTGTAATTCCATCATGCATGTCCCGTATAATCTGAAAATAACTGTTAGAAATGTTCTAAAAACTAACCAAATAATTCCCCTAGGTACTCAATAATTCAAATATTTTACTAGTTATTGGACTTGGTATACAAGTTAGCTGGTCACAACAATTTTTTGAAAAACTCAATAATGTTACAGATAATAATTCATTTAGCATTTGTAAATGGGCAAACGCTGTCCCCTCTTTGGATTACAAGTAGAACAACATATATAAAAAGTACAACAATAAAAGAAAGCCTTATGCCAAATTTATGGCTTGCTTTTCAATTAAGAAAAATAAACTACAAGTAGGAAACCCATTGATCAGTTAATAGTTGCATGTCGGCTTGAAATTTATTCGGCTCTTTGCTGCAGGAATTCACTTCCCAGATAGTTTCAGTTCCTTTTGAGTGGAATAAGCGAAAGTTCCATGACAATGAATCCTAAATACAGTATAGTCATCTCAAATCAAGTCAAAAGATGGTAGGTAACGTGTAGAACAAATATATGATGATAAACTTACTGTCATAACGTCCAGCTCTGATTTGGTGACTAATGATAGAGATTAATTACCATTGTCAGGGAACACAAATGAAAATGGAACTCAAGAAATACAGACCACCAGCCTGCAATCATAGGTTACTTAGATAAACATGGGATTTGGAGGATCCTTCAATGTGATCATAGATACTTAGATAACCAAGGGAGTTCTGGACAATCCTTCAATGCAAAACCAACATCATCGCTGCCATACAAAAAATACGTAGTGGTCAGTACACAATGCTACTTCAAGGAGCCAGGCATATAAAATCACTGATCTGAATTGGCCTAATGTGCCTTCCATCCTTCAGAACATACATAAATTAGATAGCATAACTTGTAAGCAAATTAAGTCAATTCAAATATTAAATTAGCATAACTTGTGTTAGAGTCAAAGGTCAAAGACAGTGGTAGCATATATCATTTGCAGTGATTCAAAAGATGATGTCAAGAGAGGAGAGAAACTGTTTGTTTGGGGCAAGAGACTTTACTTTATCAAATGACTTTCCAGCAATTATAAGTATTCATACTATACTCACAAGTCCCAAGGCAGAAACTTCTCTGGTTCTACCAGATCTACGCGTACTAATTTGACTTGCATCTCCCCTCCATACATCGCATCTGTAAGTTAAATGGTGAAATATTGAATCGCTCGAGTAGACGTTAGCTGGGAATAGTATATCATGAGTATGCTCGGACACCAATTGGAAAAGGCAGCTCATGATTACTGTAAGTTTAAGGAGATAAGATACAGAGGGTCATGTTTTATTTGTTTCCTCCAAATGCCAAAGAAATTACAAGTTTAGGAAATTGCTTTCTATATTGGAACTTGGAAGTGTAATGCTAGATAAAGGTGAAGACTCCTGGTAGAGATATTAAAAAAAAATCAAAAGGATCAATTGTAATCACGATTGTCCTATCCCCATCCAAACAGATCGTCAACATCTATGGGTCAGATCTGGAGTCCCAACTCAAGAAAGTTTGACAGAAGACCTGACCAAATTTTCACTAGTGAACATTCCTAGTAGAAGATTTATATAAAAGTCAAAAGGATCAATTGTAATCACAATTGTCCTATCACCATCCAAACAGATCAACACCTACAGGTGTGGAGTCCGGCTCGAGAAGGTTTGCAGAAGACCTGACCAAAATTTCACTAGTAGTTAACCCCCCAAATCGCTATCAAGTTACTGACATGGGCATTTACCAGCAATAAAGAGCATTGCTCCATGGCAAGTAGACCTACATCTTATTAGTCACACAGATCAAGTTCATGTCACAGCCATGAGCAACCTTCCGAAATTCACCTTGAATGGAAAATGCAAAAGAATGAATGTCACAATGATTTTGCTCCAGCAGAAAGCATCCATCACTATGGCTTAACTTGGGTAAAGGAAAAAAAAAACATGATTTAGGATACTAGAAATCTTTATGAAGACAATTTTTCAGAACTAAAGCAATCCACAGCCCACGCATTCTGTGAAGGTTTTATTCCATCACATTAGCTAAGTTGCACCTTATCCATGAAGTGTTTCCTCAATATCTGTAAGAAATTTCTACCTGTAACCTTAGCAAAACCTTAATTGGCTCAAAGCCTTGTATCTATTAGGCGTCAGTCGATATCATATATCTCCCAAAATGGCAGATTATCCATGGTTCCTATGGTTTAATTCCCACACAAAACTTTATACATGTGCATAAGCCATAAGTAATACTGGAAATTGCTGAAATACCCATTTTCAGGGTGGGGGTGTTTATGAAAAACCCACCTGCATGGTGGGTTTTATGAAATACCCAAAATTATGTATTTTCACGTTAAATATTCCAAGATTCCCTTTAGATGCTCTGTATTTACAAAATTGTCATTTTGATAATACCATAACTACCCTTTTGCGCAAATTTGGTCATATATATGTATTTGAATTCACAAATTCATATTTGGATTACGATTTTCGTCTTCTTCTTCACGAGAGATCTGAATTCCATTGCTCACAACTTCAGCAAAGATCGCAAAGATCGTTCGTAGTTCACTGTGCTTTTCTTCAGTCGAACTCCGATCATCGCTCATCATCATCATCATCTTCGTGGAGAGATTTGAAATTTTCCGACGATTAGGTCAATTGTGGAGAGAAGATCTTCTTCTCTTTTTGTATATCTTAAAACAATGTGAGAGTTCAGATATGTAGAAATTCATTCATCATCTTCGTAGATCTTGAAATTTTTCCTGAATTTGAATTTGTTATGAAGATTTTTAATTGAGAAACGATTAGAGAGATCTTTAATATGGTTCTTTTGTGTTGATTTGAGCTTGAACAACTCCAGAGAACTTCTATTTTGATTTTTTTTTCCTGAAAATCTGATTTCAGAAGTGATGCAACCTTTTTCCTGATATTCTCCGTGCGAATATGACGGCGAATGATATTCGCCGTGCTAATATGACGGAGAATGGTCATCATCCGTTCACTTGTCACAGAGAAAGATTATTCTCCGTTCACCTCTCACGGAGAACAATCGTTCTCCATTTTACACATGACGGAGAATAGTCATTCTCCGTAATAGTAGGAGAATGATCATTCTCCGTGAGAAATAAACGGAGAATCCGTTCACTTGTCACAGAGAGAGATCATTCTCCGTTCACCTCTCAAGGAGAACAACCGTTCTCCGTTTTACAAATGACGGAGAATAGTCATTCTCCGTTATAGAAGGACGGAGAATGATCATTCTTCATGAGCAGTAAATGGAGAATCTGTTCACTTGTCACAGAGAAAGATCATTCTCCGTTTACCTCTCACGGAAAACAACCGTTCTCCGTTTTATACATGACGGAGAATAGTCATTCTCCGTTACCGGAAAACCCGTGAGTAGTAAACGGAGAATGATATTCTCCGTTATATTAGAACGGCGAATGATCAGAAATGTGTTGTTCTGATTTGTGATCTCTTCTGTTTTTATATTTTAAGGGGGATGGATTCAAGTTGTTTAGTTAATCTTTGTTTCAAGGGAGACATACTTTCCTGCCGTGTCACTTATGAAAGTACTGTGGAATTTTTAAAGCATCAAGTGTGCGATCGATGGACTTCTTTGGATCCACTTTCCTTTCGTTTCAAGTTTTTGCATTCTGATGGGACTGAATTGTACGTTGACAGTAATTTTTGGCTTCGGTCATTGGTTGGTGGTTTCCACGGTACCCATCACGTGAGCTTTGATCTATATGTGGAGCAAGTATATCTTCCATATTCTTCATCGACAACTTTTCCTTGTCAAAACATTCCCATGTTACCTTCGTCTTCCTCTTCTAGATCTTTGAGTAGATGTTCTCCTACTGTAAAGGATAAACGAGTAGTAGATTTTTATGAGGGCTCGCTTGAGACACTAAAGAAGAGAAAATTGGATATGTGGCCTGGATCAACTACCGGCGTTGGTCAAATTTTTCTAAATGGTGCTGAAAAAGTTAAGCACGCTGTTAGAAAGATTTGTTTTGAATCTCGTCATCCATTCCATATTTTAAAATCTGAGCCGGAGAGGTACACTGTTTGCTGCAAGAATTACAAGACCCATACTTGTTTGTGGAGCTTCCATGCTATATCTATTTCGGAAGATAATCAATTTTTTGAGGTGAAGAGGTATGTGGGAGAACACAATTGTGGAGCTGGCTATATGGATAAAGGTCATCTAGTTGTTCCAGCAAAGTTTGTGAAAAGTTTGGTTAGTGACATTGTTCGGATGGATCCTAAAAAGTCAGCAAAATCAGTTGTCGACGAATTCAATGTTAACTACGGTTTATCTCTTACCTACGGACAGGCATTCCACGGCAGTAGGTTGGTGCACCAAGAAATGTACGGAGATAATGTTAGAGTTTACAGCGACTTGTGTTGGTATGTCGAAAAGGTAAAGGAAACCAATCCTGGTTCCGTTATCGACTTTCAGAAAGATAATACAACAATGAGATTTCAGCGGCTTTTTCTTTCGTATAGGGCTTGCGTCGAAGGCTTTCAATATTGTCGTCCGATACTATATTTGGATGCAACTTTCCTTACAGGAAGGTTTAGAGGCTGTTTGATGGCTGCTACAACGAAGAATGGTAACCAACAGTTTTACCCTCTTGCCTACGGTAGTCTCGGGCGAAAAATAGCGACAATTGGGAATGCTTCCTTAAAAATCTCAAGCAGTATATGCTCTAACACCAGGTGTGTAAATCAGACAGATATATGCAACTTTTCTGTGCATTTCCCGTTATTTTAACACGGAGAATGACTATTCCCCGTGTAATTCTCACGGAGAATGTCCGTTCTCCGTTATGCGTAGCACGGTGAATAACCATTCTCCGTTATTTTTGAACGAAGAATGTCTGTTCTCCGTGATTTTAACACGAAGAATGTCTGTTTTCCGTGGTCCCTGTTTTTTTCATCTGCTTGTGTCTTGACTTCCTTCTTTCTTTTTCTTTCTTTTTGTATAAAGGTGGATATAAACAAGCAGTTAAGAAGATTTATGATCTGAAATGTGGTCAAGTTGTGACATGGATGGATAAACAAAAACCTGAACATTGGTCAAATGCATTCTTCCCCGGATGTAGATACGGCGAAGTTGCTTCTAGTTGTGCGGAGTCATTCAATGCATAGATAAAGGCTGAGAAAAAAATGCATATTTCAGCACTTGTAAACGTTATCCGAGTGAAAATGATGAACATAATTTCGGATCGCCACAAGGATGCAATTGATTTCAATAGCAAATTGACTCCATATGGCGAGAAAATGCTGAAGCAGCTTACAGATGATGGTATGTCTTATAAGGTATATCGGTCTGGTGATTTTGAGTTTGAGGTGATGGCAAATACTTCCTCCCACCTGTTGAATCTTCTTGATTGGCATTGTAGTTGTCGTAGATGAAAGATAAAGGGATTCCCTTGTAGCCATGCAATCCAATGCATCAGATTTGGTTCGTAGAAATCCGTTTACGATTTTGTAGAGCTGTATTGGACATCAGATTTCTACAAGAAGCTCTATTCATGTACAATTCGTCCAGTTCCTGATTGTGAAAAACGGTTTGAAAATAATCCCACTGATTTCGTTCTACCCCCTGTTCCGAAACGGTTTGAAAATAATCCCTCCACGTGCTGCTACGGGGGTCAAGGGGGCAGCGCCCCCTCGTTAATACATATACATATATTTTTTCTTTTATATAATTGTTTTTTGAATACATTTCTTACATTTTTGGATATCAATGGTGCTATTTTGAAGTCTGTATATCTACTGTTTCACATTTTTTGACTGCATAAAGGCCATTCTCCGTGAGATTTACACGGAGAACGGCCATTTTCCGGCATTTTAACCCGGAGACTGGACATTCTCCGGCACTTTAACACGGGGAATGATCATTCGTCGTGAGCATTACACGGGGAATGGCCATTCTCCGTGAGCTTTACACGGGGAATAGCTATTTTCCTGCATTTTAACACGGGGAATAGACACTCTCCTGCATTTTAACACGGAGAATAGCCATTTTTCGTGATTTTAACACGAAGAATGGTCATTCTCCTGCATTTTAACACGGGGAATGGCCATTTCCCGTGATTTTAATACGGAGAATGGTCATTCTCCTGCATTTTAATACGGGGAATACCATTCTCCGTGATTTTTGAGACGGGGAATGGTCATTCTCCTGCATTTTAAAACGAGGAATGGTCATTCGCCGTGATTTTAGGACGGCGAATGGCCATTCTCCTGCATTTTAAGACGGAGAATAGTCATTCTCCGTGAGATTTACACGGAGAATAGCCATTCTTGGATTAAAAAATAAAGATAAATTTGCTCTAAACTGTTTTATATATATCATTTTTTAATTACATTTACATTATTGTTTACAATGTCATTGCTAGGTTGGTATAGATGGGTATTACATGTTCACTTGAAAGCAAACAACAATGAAAAGTATGATATCAATCAATATATACTTTTAAAAAAAGGAAAAAAAAAAGATCATTCTCCGTAATCTTAACACGGAAAATGGTCATTATCCGTGATTTTAATACGGAGAATGATCATTCTCCGTGATTATGGCCATTCTCCTACATTCTAACACGGGAAATGGCCATTCTCCGTGATTTTACAACGGAGAATGGCCATTCTCCGTGATTTTAATACGGAGAATGACTATTTTCATTCTCCTGCATGGCCTTTTTCCGTGATTTTAACACGGAGAATGGCCATTCTCCTGCATGTTTACACGGGAATGGCCATTCTCCGTAATTTTAACACAGAGTGTAGTGCCCCGTCCCGTTCAGTCAATCGGAAGAATCGGAACGCCAACGGCGTTCGAACTTAGCCTTGCAACGGCTGCTCGAAGGTCCGCTCGGTCGAGGCGACTCCTCGCTCGGGTGGGATAGTTTCGGTGAACTCGCCTCATCTTAGCCTTCACATAATAAATCGTATGTTTTCAACTTGCACAAGTAGGCTTGATAATAAAAAAGACGAATCCACATAGATAAGGGAATAATTCCGACGTGTCGAATTGAGTTAGAATATAGAAATGTCCAATGGTCGGCTTAGAGTTGGTGCACGGCGTTCTTTGAAAACGACACTCGATCCTTCGTCCCGTGGCTTGGGAGAAGAAAAGTTGGTTGAATAGATGAAGTTATGAATGTAGCCTAAGTCGTATGCGTCGTCCGCATGAATGCTTGATAAAGCATGTACGATCCATTGTCCAAGGCTTGACATAGCCTTTGCCGCCCTATTGGTTAAGCTGCATTGCATAATTTGTGGCATAAGTCTAGGCAACCAAATAACTTGTTTGTTCAAGCCGGACACGTGTACGGCACGTTCCATCAAGGCAAAGCTTGACGCCGCCTTGCTCGTCAAGTTGTTGCAAAGTTAAGTTAGGCAAGTCATGTTAGGCTATCAGAGTAGTATCAAGCACGGTCCTATGAGTTCTACGGCGGGGTATAACCACATAGTCTTACGGTCTCAAGACCCGTCGCAGAGTATGACTCGGACGGTGATGTCGCATAGAGTTCAAGTTGGTAAAAGACACGATGTCACGGACTTAGTGTTTTAAGGCACGGACTACGGTTGAATCATTGAATTTGGAAAAGTATTTCAAATAGTTGTTCTTGAGTTGAATGAAATGATAGGACAAGAAGGAAGAATGCTCGCGACCGGGTCGTCGAGACAAGGTCTCAGATGTGAGAAGTATTGAACTTGGCCCTGAAAGAGATGGTAACACTAGAAGTAGATTGACTGTGTGAGACGTTAGTTTGAGTCGAGTCTTGCATGGTCATTGGACAACTTGTACAAGGTAAAATAAACAGTTTCTCGAACGGCGACCCAGGCGGCCCATGAAAACCGTTTCGATGGTAGACATTCGTAGCTGTGCTAGATGACCGCACGGGTTAGGCGGAAACTTGCAGCGGAGCTCGCTACTCGCGCTGGCAAGGGGCGTCCGTCTAATCAAAAGCTACAAAGGGAGTCCATTATAGCGCTGGGCGCTAGTGACTAGTTCATATAGATGAGTCGGCATGGGCGGCAATTCGCGTGTATGCCTTTGGATTTGAGTCGAGTATTGTGTTCACTATATCAATGAGTCGAGTCGAAAGCGTGCACGATCAGAAGACAATGTTTGGGCCTAAGATTTGGCTGCAACAAAGACACCGTGCTTCGGCATAAGATGTGGCGTCGAGTCTTAAGTTGTCGGCATATAAGTTGCATAAGTTGGATTTGAGTCATCTTGAGTTTAAGTCAGGAAACGCCGCAAGGCAAAGTCGGTCGAGTGACACTTAGCCCACAAGTCTTGATTGGGTCAGTTGGTGATCAAAGTAGCAAGGACCGCGAGACGACGATATGGTTAAGTCACACTGAGTTACGAGACACGGCACGATTGATTTGTAGCACGGTCACATGGAAATGGAGTCTCACCGAGTAGTTGCGTCTTTGATTACGGGCCGAAAGGCAAGCACGACTTGATAGGTTATCGTTGATGCAAGCACGGGATGGTCTTGAGACGCAAAATAGGCCAAGGCGTCGGTCCTAAAATAATCCTAAGACAAGAGTAGAAAGACAATCAAAAGGGTTATGTTGCACAAAGTAAATTAACGTGTCGGTTTTGTATGGGTGGACGAGGAACTCATTCCACCAGTACAGTTGAGTACTGACACCCACATAGTTTTCATGTGCAGGCACAGGTAGAAGCTCGTGGCGCGGAGCTCGCTTGGATGCGTCGAGGCACGGAGTTCCTTGGCGATTCGTAGTGTGCGGCCGCGTAGAGTCAAGACTTATACGGGACATAATGTATGGACATCGCCTTCCGAAGCATCTAATGGTTCAAGACATGTATTGAGAGATGAGAGAGCTGAGCGACTTGCAAATGTGAGAAGAGTGAGTTTGAGTGACTTGTAATCTTGGTCTTGCGCCCATTGTAATCCTTGTTTCAATATCAATAAAATGCATCTTTTGACTGACTTGTAATCCCCGTCGCAGCCGCTGTAATCGGCCGTTATGGAACCCGCCTTGCACGAGTGCAATCTAAGCTCGTGCGGCATCACGCCTTAGCGAGGACGATCGCTCCTACGGGAGCGGGACGTGACACAGAGAATGACCATTCTCCGTGATTTTACAACGGGGGATGGCCACTATCCATGATTTTAACACGGAGAATGGTCATTATCCTCCATTCTAACACGGGGATGGCCATTCTACGTGATTTTACAATGGAGGAGAATGACTATTCTCCATGATTTTACAACGAAAAATGGCCATTTCCTGTGATTTTACAACGGAAAATGGTCATTCTCCTGTATTTTAACACGGAGAATGGCCATTCTCCTGCATTTTAACACGGAGAATGACCATTCTCCATGATTTTAACACGAAAAATTAAAAATCAAAACTTTAAAAAAAGAAAAAAAAATTACCTTGTGCCTCTAGCTCTTTAACCTTTTCATGAAGCTTCTCATTCTCAGCAATAATCTGAAAATTTTCTTTTTGCAAGGAGTCCAATTCCCGCACCGACCCCTCCATCACAACGTCCATTGCATGTTGTTGGGCTCCTTTTGCCTCTAGTTCTTGAATTTTTTCATGGAGTTTCTCATTCTCAGTAATAATCTGATATTTCTCTTTTCGCAAGTCCTCCAATTCCCGCATCAACCCCTCCATCGCGGTGTTCATTTCAAGTTATTGAGCTTCATTTTGGAGTCTCTTGGTCAGCCTCCTCGTCCCCACCTTTTTGGTTGTGTCCCTCTCCCTCATATGCACCTTCTTCTTGTTTATCTAGTTATCTACCTCCTCTTCTAGGTGTCCTTCCTCTTCCCCAATAGCTGTAGCCGAATCTTTGAATATATTTTTCGATCTCATTTTATTGTGATATTCGTTTTTGAGGAAGACCGAGATTGCGTACCTATCCCATATGTAAAATCTCGGGTATTCACGTATTGGTTCGGACTTCCTTTCCACATGGGTACTATGTTCCGCAAACCAATAAAAGAAATATATTGTACAACCTTCCATTTTGGAGTATGCATCGGAGTAATCCCCCCAACAGTTTACTCGTAGTCCTTTTGATGCTCTCCATGACATACGCCAAGATTAACATTGGCCAGCAGATACTGTTGATAACTTCTATATTGTCTACGAAGGCCAAGAACCTGTACGGTAAATTTGAACCGCCAAAATTTGTAAAGAATGTTGTTTGGTATAAGTGGAAGATTATTAGCTTGACCAAATCATCTGGATTAAAATCTTCATCTCCGTCACGAAGCCGTTATAACAATTCAAAGAACTTCTGTCTCACTTCCGTATTCGTGACTTCTGAGTGTTTGCCCTTGGAATTAGTTAGCAATCTTGTGAAGTGATCTCAACACAGGCTCAACGATGCCGGTGGTGTGGTCTGTTGTTATTTTCCTATGATCAATCTTTTGTAATAAGCATCATCCTCACTTTCATCCTTCAGCGGTACACCGAAAATGGCTAACATATCGCCACATTAGGCGCTATTTTAACAGTAGTGCTCAATTCAAAGTATTCGATGCCATCTTTGTCTTCCAAATAAGTTCCTATCAAATTCTTAAGACCTTCTGAAACCTTGGCAATTTTTTGTTTGCCAACTTTGTTTTTTAGAATACCTTGACGAAATTATAGAAACCGGTATTCTTTAAAGACTCAATAACTGGCCCGGGTAAACGGCCGCCACCTTCTTTGACATCCTCCATAAGAGTTAGTATCGTTTTGAAAGAAGAATGGAATACTCTTGAATCTTTATTCCTAACAAATTTTTTTCTACAAAAAATTAGATTACTGTCAACTGTTCCCCGTCATTTTAACACGGAGAATGGTCATTCCCCGTGATTTTAACACGGAGAATGACCATTCTCCTGCATTTTAACACGGAGTTCTCCGTGATTTTAACAACGGAGAATGGTCATTCTCCTGCATTTTAACATGAAAAATGATCATTCTTCGTCATTTTAACACAGAGAATGACAATTCTCCGTCAATTTAACAAGGAGAATAACAATTCTCCGTAATTTTAACACGGAGAATGACTATTCTCCTGTATTTTAACACGGGGAATAGCTATTCTCCGTGATTTTACCATGGAGAATGGCCATTCTCCTGCATTTTAACACGGAGAATGATTATTCTCCTGCATTTTAACACGGAGAAAGGTCATTATCCGTCATTTTAACACAGAAAATGGCAATTCTTCGTGATTTTAACACGAAAAATGACCATTCTCCTGCATTTTAACAGAATCATGAACATAACTTAAAGTTATACCTTTTTTTTGCCCTTCTTTTTGCTTACCAGCCTTTGGCTTATATGCAACTCTCTTAATTCTCTTCACATCAACACTCTCTTCTCTAACTGAGTTTCCAGTTGATGATGATGATGAAGTGCGAACTGATGATAACGACATGGTGTGAAGATTGCGAATGGTGAGTCACTGACGAGTTTTTGAAGTAAGTTTTGAAGATTTTGGAGGAGAAAACCTAGATTCGAAAGTGAGCAGCGTATGGAAGAAGAGGAAGAATCGAAACGTTTTTTTGAAGAGCAGGTTTCGTGGATGTTTTCAATAAATTAGAATGGCAAAAAGGTTATTCTGCACCATTTTATATATTTTTCGTTAATTCTGGACACGCGATAAAATGTTATTTTGCGGTAGGTTTTTCGTAAAACTTTTGCGGTTTTTGGGCATTTGATAAATTTTCTCTAAGTAATATATCTCGCAGTTAAGTTTAAAAGTTAAATTATGCGCTAAGTCAGAGATCATGTAGGCTGTAGCAATTAATCAGATCAAGCATAGACACTCCAGAAAGGTGTCAGACACTTATCAGACATGCCAAGAAACTAGAAGACAGTGAAATCAATGTTGTGCCCGTGTCTCCATGTTTGTATTGTGTTGGTGCCATATCCATGTCCGTTCAAAATAGAATCAGCTAATAATGCACTCATTAATCGGATTATATAGTAGCATGCAGCCATCTTTCTTCCAATATAAACAATCAAATATAAATTGAAATGTGGAAAGAAAATTAAACAGATCATTCTTAGAAAGTAAAAGCCAGCAATATATTGATAAGAAATTGACAATTCATTAAGACCACAGTGCCAAAAGTAACTACTTACACTAATAAAGAAAAACTTAAATTAGAAAGCTAGACCTACAACAGATAATAAGCAAGTTAACAGGTAATAATTAGTATCAAGTAAACAAGTAAAATAACTGTGTAACCCATTGAAAAAGGACACATTCTGAAAGACATGTAGTCTACCTAAAGCCTCAATTCGACCATTTTAACAAGGAAACAATATCGAGTAAGACTATGAATAGATAACAATCTATCTCCATGCAATCTACCACTGGTCCTTGTCCTCGCAGAAGAGTTATTGTCTTCCTCAAAGAAAGACTCCTCAACTGTAGTAACTCCTCAACTGTAGTGAACATGCAACTTGTTCTCAGTGTTCTACCACCAGGAAACTCATTTTCATCATCAAAAGCATCAAGAAGGAATAGATCTAGAGGTATATTTTCCCATCCATGGTATCTCCCTAGAGATTGGCTCTTTCCTAGCTACCTTTGAATCTATATCAAGCTATATAGTCGTTCACTAGAATTTCTAACAGCAACGATCCTTTACTTCAAAAATTTCGAGTCACTAAAATGGCTACATTCTATAATGAAGCCTTCTGAACTTTTGTCCTGCTACTCACGACACCATTACAGAATATTGCAAACAGGAAAAGTATTTCATGATGATAATGATGACATGGCTCTCTATCTGGCAAAAGGTGTCACATAGGCATAGCCTATGATTTGAGCCAGCGCAAGACCATCTAATGAGTGAATTTCCTTTTTATAGTTCGTTACTAACTACTACAATACAGAATAAAATAATGAAGGAACTAAGCTGTATGGCTTGATTAACCTGGGGAAATTTAGTTGCAATTTTTGCAATCTATGCTTTGCGCCTTCCTCGCAGAGAATGACCCTGCATTCACCAAGCTTGCAGCTGTAGAATAATATAAGTGAAAAGTATTTAGCTTTCTTGATAAGAAGAGAAAAGAAAGAACGAAAATGATATTTTGCCCGCGGTTTGTAACCGCGGGCGTGACCGCCGGCCGACGTGTCGGCCGGCCATTGCCACACCCCCCCCCCCCCCCGCTATCTCGGGTCCCACCCAGATCAGGGGGCCAATGGCCGGCCGACACGTGGGCCGGCGGTCACGCCCGCGGTTACAAACCGCGGGCAACCTAGCAGCTCCGAAGAAAGAAACATCGTGCAAAATGATCTCTGTGCTACCAAACAATAAAGGCCACAAAGTTCCAAGTTAAAAACAATCACATCTAAGCATGTTAAAAAGAAAAGGTAAAAGACAGCCATCCATTTGGTGCCAGTGTGCCACCTATAGCAAAATAAAAAGAAAAACATCCAATCGATCATGGCATTCTACCCATTACAATAAAGTGAAAGGAGAGAGCTCAGAACCGAAGCCAACAGTCCATAAACTCTCACGATTATACCAATGCATACTAACTCTTTAGGATAAGTATCAAAAGATAACAAGGCAGGACTATCTTGTGAAAGGATGAAAAAGCAGATTTGTGATATTTGCTATATATACTAATTCTTTAGTTGCAATACATTCTTTGTTTGCAACCTCATCATTTCTCTTCTTTTCGTTTTCCAAATTAGCAGTCACTCTTCTTGAAGGTTTAACTCTTATCAATTAACAATTTAAAACATGTACTACTTCTGATTAAAAGATCTACAAGTAACTTGTCGGGAAATTTAATCCCTAGAAAGAATCAATATGAATTTATATTATACAAACGTATTCAACTACTAACCCAACTTTCAGAAGGCTATCCCATCCAGGTAAGGCTTCTCTATTGTTCGAGCACAGAGAGAAAACTGTTGCTGCCAACTGCAAGAAAAAGATTAAAGAAAGTCCCGAAAGGTATTAAAATCTGGAAGCATTGGACCAATTGTATATTATAAGAATTTTTGTAATTCAGAAAGTAGTCACTAAGTACTACATTCATAAGGAAAAATACTTGATGGCAATAAACATTTATATTAAGTGGTATTACATTCATGAACAAAATAGTAACGGGAAAAATGAGCAACAGCTATCTCGTAAATCAAAAGAAAGGTCATAGAGTAAATGAATAATTAGAACCAGTAAAAGCTAAACTTCAATGGAGGAATATTGCTCATGGAGAAAATCTGAAAATGCAATCTTGAGACAAAAGGAAGCAGATAAGTAGATATCTAAACCACCAAAACAACAATGTCATTGTAAATGGAATGCCAGAGGTAAATGAACAACAAGCTTTATTATTAAAAAAAAAAAAATACAAGCATCCCATACAAATCTCATTGTGTATAATAAATACACAAATGTAAGACTTCAACATCAATTGCATTAAGTTTTCAATCATGAAACAGTCGCTAAGAGGATCACTAACTTGAAATAGAGTGGGAGGAGAAAAACAATGAGAGAGAGAGCAAGACATAAAGAGAGGGAGACTGAGAGAGTCTTGCAGTTGCCACCTGGTAATGGACATCATAGTCAGAAATAAGATATGAGATTTGATGTGTAGGGCAGACACAAACGGGAAGGGAATAAAGAGGGCAAAGGAAAAACTATTGTACCTCAATCCTTTGTAGTATGTTTTTAAAATATTTAGTGATATCCAAAACGCCTAGGCGGGTTGAAACAGCTTTCTAAGGCGGCGAGGCGATAAGAGGATCTAAAGCGCCTAGGCGGACACCTAAGGCTGCAGGGCGGGGGCCTTCTAAAACACTGATGAACAATAACCAAACTTTCATTCAGCAGTCCAAGAGTTACAAATGGAATACACACGTCGCATCAATCAGCATAACTGTATTTGCTGCCTAACATAAAGTGATACTATAACCCAAAACCTACACTCAAGTAGCATATAGATAATTAAATAGTCAATACTATCCAGAAATAACAGCTGGTGCATAATAGCATTTGTTGTGTCTTGCATCGATATACTGAATGTGACACAACATATATCTGTTAAAATGTAAACCAACCTTTTCAAAGGTTATTTCTCCCAATCCACTTTTGTAGAGTTCATGCACCATAGCCACTAACAAAATTTTACCCAGCCTTGAACATGTTCTCATTATCTGTAGTAAGAAAGCACGCTAAGATTTCTCTGTATACGAGGCAATAGCAGAATGATCAAGAATTTAAAGCAGTCATACTAGTCCAACTTCAGTTCCCACAGTTCGCTACGGAACCTGGAATCGCAATCTAGCTCTCAAAAAGAGACATTCAAGAACTCACTTGTATATGTGGAGACTGAAACACTTCCTGTATTGCAGCTTCAATGTCGGTCATACCAACAAGACACTTTCCTGAAAAGCAAGCACAAAAGTAGGTCATCCACTTAACACTATACTCCTCGACTACTACTAAAGGTTTGCAGCATGTCATGTTAGTTTCCTAGATACAGAAATCTTTAAGATAATATCATATATCATAATCCCAGACTACTACTAAAAGTTTGCAGCATGACATGTTAGTTCGTAGATACAGAAATCTTTTAAGATAATATCATATATCATTTTGTAAAACAATAATTAAAAAGAGCAGCATAACTCAAAAGACAAGTTGCTCAAAGTAACTGACTACCAATTTCATTAAAAATAAAGTACTAACTATCAGGTCAACTCATTAATCTTGATCAAGTTACACGATAGGCTCCTAGCTAACATAGGTTAACAACTACTACACCTAGATGACCTTGCAGAAATCGACTCCACAGATGAACCTAAGTATACCTGTAGAGGAACAAGTCGAGCGGGATGACTTCAAGGCCTGTGGTGATTGCTTAAGTCGATAATCTGCAATCTCTGCAGCACGCCGACATATTTCTAGGGCCCGTCTGGCATCACCAGACATAGCCGCAACCTGCTCGCGATCACATTGAGGAAGCGTTATTATATGAAACAGGTTTACCCTACAAAAGTGAAGAGCATGTAGTGGAGTCCTATTAACAAAAAGACAATTGATTATACATGTTGCTGTTGGACATATAACCGAGACAGGGTCCACCAAGTAAAATGACACATTGCATCGTTGTCTTAGAAATATGGATGAGAGTAAAATACAAGTATGATGCTGATTGCATTACTGAATCGGTAGGAAGGCTGGGTAATATGAGACAAGCAACAATAACAAACAAGCAGGTTTAGTCAGCTTCGGTCGGTGGTCAAGCAACTCGCCAAGCCTGACCACACTGTACATGCATAGATAGATAGAAGATAGGTTATGGTTCTCATTTGTGATAAACATGTCAATATAAATCCACAACAAATTATGATTTGTCTTATGCAACTCAAAATTTTCTTTGCCAAACCCCTTGCAGAACGTACAGACAAACTTAATCCAAACAAGCAATAGATGGTTGCGTAAAAAGTTGTAAAATTGGAAACCCTAAGAAGCCTTGATACATTAATTAGATGATGATTGGTGAAGCAATAACATAGTAAACCAGCACCTACCTTCCTTGAAGCAAATTCGATAGCTAGCTCCTCAAATGCATCAATGCCTTTGAGACGACTTAATATGATTTCTTTTAGCTGATGATAATTGTAAGGTCCAAAACATAACCTTTGAATTCCCATTCGACTTGAAATGCGTGGCAGTAACTTCTCTGGAAGATCCATTGTGTTTGCAATCCCTGAATATCAATACAAAGAATTTGGAATGGGATAGAGAAAGAATGCCAAGTTAATATCATAAAGACGTGAAAATGTGAATAGCAGCAATTTACTACCTATAACAATTAGTTTTGAGTGGGGCTTGGTGGGCCAATCAAGAACGTTGTACAACACCTGAAGAAGAAATAATCCAAATAATTTTCAAACGTGTACGTGAGACATAGCATCTGTAAAAGAAATTTTCAAGGAATGACAGTGTAAGATTTGTCTTCTTTTACCGATTGGTTTCTTGTTAGAAGAAGATCAAGCTCATCTATCAGTAGAACACACGGCTGATTATCGCCTACTTTTATGCCATCTGAAAATCGCTCATTCAGAAAGTGAAGAGCCTTCTTCCATCCAACTCTATGTCCGGTTAAAGTTTCATAAATAACCTGTCATAGTTTAAGTTTAAAGTCTATCGTCGTATATGAAGACACTGTTAGAGAATATGACTTTACCTTGTAGATATTTTCTGGCGAAGCCAGTTTCAAACCATTGATCTCTACGAAACAATAAGGCCTCATACTTCCAGCATCAACTTCAGACCTAAGATTCCTCAAGACAGAAAGTACACTCATAGTCTGCATTTTTATACAAAATGGTCACAATTAAATAAGTTGACAAAATTTACAAATGGAAGACTGAAGAGCAGCAACCTCAAAAACCCGAATTAGTTTATGGTAAATCAAAATACAAATACAATATCAGGATCCTATTGGAAATATATTACATGCCTTGCCAGTTCCAGGAACACCATGGATATAAAGGCAGCGACCAAAACAATGATCGTCGCAGATAGCACCTTTAATGAATGCAGATATCTCCTCCATTTCTCTGAAACATATGCCATTACTTCATAAAAAAACAAAATAAAAGCCATGAGCATGCACTATGCCGATATGCAATACATACTTATTCCTGCAAGGCAATGACTTAGGCAATGTCGCCAAGAGCAATGTTGCTTTTGCCCTTTCCAACTCACTCTGTTTGTGACGCCTGACATGTTCTGGAATTTTCTTAATTCCTATTTTGTGAATACCAAATATCCTTCCCTTTCGTGAGTTCTGAAAGAAAAATATTTACCCAAACAACTTAACATTAATAGACATTGCAAACAAGTATACAAGATAGAAAGACGTACCGCAGCCAACTCGTGATTTGAATACTTGTGGGGTGTTGAATCAATCGCTGTATCTTCTTCACATTCTGAATCTTCGTCTGTACAGCCAGAATCTTTAGAAATTTTCCAATCCTCGTCGTTCCCAGCTCCCTCGTCATTCTAGATTGAAGTAAAAAAAGTAAGGAACCTTCTA
Source organism: Iris pallida (assembly GCA_029216955.1). Lineage (NCBI taxonomy): Eukaryota > Viridiplantae > Streptophyta > Magnoliopsida > Asparagales > Iridaceae > Iris > Iris pallida. The sequence continues at coordinate 13,145,935 of JANAVB010037420.1, forward strand.
CGTACCAAAACTCTTTTATCTTTTTAAAAGATGAATACAGCTGGCCTATAAAGTTTCAGAAAATGCATACATCATCATCATCGGCTATATCTGCAATTCTCTTGAAACTGTGCCAATGAACGTCATACTCATATTCACAATAAAATACATCATCTCCCCCATTGCTGGCTTCAGAGTACTCCTTTGGGTTCATAACATAGCAGTGCCTGATGACAGATTCCATCTGGAGACATTCAACATTTCACATAAGCATAGCAATCAATGCATAAACAGCACAAAAAGAAACCATTAAAAGGCAAGACAATACAGAAAGTACTCGAGCACACTCCAAGATGAGAAACTGTTTAAAACTTGCTTATTAAGAAACAAGGTTCAAACTTTATGTTGGATTAACCTTTTGGAGGATAGCCACAAAGAGTGGGAGGGACCAAGTCTAATGTGTTTACCATTACAACAAAACCTCATACTTATGATGAGGATTGAGGGTTAACAAGTCCCTGCAGGTCGAATGCCCGTTATGGGGTGAGAGTTGGATTAGTGTAGCGGTATCATCTCTTTATAAGATATACTTAAAATGTGCGTCAGAAGAGATTTCAATTTCGATTGCTATCATACCATGTTAAAGTTCCTGCCACCATAACTCCACAGTTGTGATGAGGATTCAATATTTAAATAAATCTCACAGTAAGAAAATATGCTTCATAATCTGCAGGAAGACACGATGATATACTTACTAAGAGCATCTCCAACACATGATGCAAATGAAGATGCAAATGGAGCAACTACCATTTTGATGTCCCAAATCACAAAATCAAGCCTCCAATGCAGGATGCAAATGGAGATGCAAAAAATGATGATTCACTTTCTTGAATGCAAAATTGGATCCAGAGGAAAGAGAAATTAAGATGCAAATTAAGATGCAAATGGAGTAACTGCCATTTTAGTGTCCCAACTTACAAAATCAAGCCTCCAGCGCAAGATGAAAATGGAGATGCAAAAATGATGATTTACATTCTTCGGCTACTTTAAAAAAGTTTGAGAGATGGTTACTCAGTTGCTTACTTGGGTTTATGTGACTTTATTAGGAAATCAAATGAGGTATCAAAATACTCTAGTAGTAATCAAATGAGTGTTCTGATTACTTAATTTTGTTACTTGGATTGGAGATGCTCTAATGGTGTAACTCTTTTACATGCTTACCATATGCCAAATCATGCGGTAATGTACTTATTATAAGGGTTCAAGAGTACCACATGGAGTGAGAAACATCTAATACCCTTTCATTTGAGGAACACCTTAGTACAAAGAAAAAATAAACATCCTCTTGTTTTTCATGCATGGCAACTGCATCACCAATTGGGGAGGTCTTCTAACTGCATTTCAACCTATTGATATTGTTCTGACAAAAATAGGGAGTGAATGCTGCAGAACCTAGGTGTCCAGTTCGTGGGTAGGGAAACCTTACATATATCCACTCACAACTAGCGCTACTTAAGCTCATGCAACCGAAGAGCGGTTGAAGAGAACCTTACAGAAGTCTTCTGTGGAACCACCCTATATAGGCCTTTGTTACATACTCAAACCCATTTTAGTGAGAGAAGGCCTAGATTTTCACTGCAATTATCTCCTCCTCCTAAGGATCTTGAGAACAGATAAATATTATTCTTACTTATTCCAAGTTTCCAACCTATTGTCAAGCGAAAAAGTAACAAGCCTATCGGGAAAGGAGTTTTCAGAAACCTAAAGGAGTTTTCAGGAGCCAACACCCGTTAGAAGTTACACAATCAAAAAATACCTCAGACAGAGAAGCACCTAGAAGCTCATAATAAATTATGCATAAGGAGAAAACAAACCTCTACTTATTCAAGTACTTCCTTCTGCCCTGTCCGCTCCTTCACATCTAAACAAATGCTTATCGAAAATCACCCCTTCGAAAGTCTCCTCTCCACAAGGATGCAGGTTCATGAGACCCGAAAGGAACTTACGAGAGTCTGGCAATAGGAATAATGGACGAAGGGGGTGCTGAAAGAGACTTTCTAGCTAGTCCGTGCATCTGGCTGTTGATTGTTTACTTGGCCCTTCTTCTTTTAATCAGCCAGCTTGACCATAGTTAGAGAAACTTCAAGAAGGTTAGGGAACTACAACCCTGTTGTTAACAGAACTACTTCCCGCTATAATAGAATCCATTTGTAAAAATGGTCTCAAAATCAAAATATATTATATTGATGACACCTATTGGATTACTTCCAAAAAGCAAGTAGTTAGGTGTAGGTATTGACTTAAGTTACTTAATACATGCCTAATCTCTTTCTTTAATGTGTTAAAGTCGTGAAGTGAGGAGACCATTAGGGAGGTGAGGCCCCTTGTTTGCTGATGCTTATCCTTGTCTCACTCCGCAACTCACTGCTTTTTGGTAACATGACCCCAACACTATTGTCGCTATAAGACAGTGACTCCGCGCATGAGTCCAAGTCCTTTAATAAAGCAACACGACCATTGAGCAATAAAGCAGTCCAGTTATTGACAGATCTGATTTGGTTAATATTTGAGTAGTAAACAGCCCTTGTGGGGTGGGGTTTTGGGGGTGGGGGGGTGGGGTGGGGGGGGGGGGGGGGGGGGGGGGGGGATGTTGGGCGACTGCCGAGAATGAATCAATTATCTTCTCGAAACCAGATAATCCCTACAGTTTCCTCTTTCTTGTGGATTGGATACCTACTTAGGGACCTTAAGTCCTTGCCACATTTGAATAGGAAAGAAAGTTGTAACTGAGGCGCTACCGACTTTCTTTTCAACCTCTTTCCTGGTTGCCCCCCCCCCCCCCCCCCCCCCCCAAAACACACACACACACACACACGCAGCGGTGACCAGGCGGGCCTGAACCAGTGGCTCATTTTTGTAACTAATGGGGAAGAGGATGTAACATGACAGTGGAAGACTCTACTGAGACAAAAAGATGGATTGTCAAGAACGTAGAGGAGGTACGATGAACGGACAGTTGGTCAGATCTAGCATGGATCATGCGATCCTCTGCAATGTAAATAACTTAGAAAAGCTTATATAACTAAATTTCTATTGGAAACTCCAACCTAAAAGTATTCGTATGGAAATAATAACAAAAGCGTGTTTATGTAACACAATAAATGATATTCAACGCAAACCTTTTAAACTTTTAAGCATAAAGTTCCTTAACATGGAAAATAAAAGCTTGCATAAATTAAAATCAAGGCTCATTTGATACATAATCAAATTGAATCCCATGGTGTTTCATGGACCCATCAAAGATCTTGTTCATTTTGCATAACATTTAAATTTTCTGAGCTTACGAGGTATATGGTATTCTCTGACATACAAAAACTCTATTCCACAAGCAGAACTCTCCAAAGGATGTTCCACAGTCATCGGGTATGTGTTCAGTTTGCATGAGAACCTAAGCTTTGCGAAACACCTGTGACTATATGGTCCAACACAAAATTCCTACATAGAACAGCAAATTATCAACATCTAGGACTTATTTGCAAAACAAAGCCCCTGGAGACCAATCTCGCATCCAGAGACAATTCTCTCCCATCTAAACTAGCCAAACGACCATTGAAAAGTGTACAAGGTGGCTTAACCAACTATGTTATTAGAAACTTTTAGGTGTTCAGAAAGCAGGAGAACAAGGTAATCCAATGCCAACTGCAAGTTTTTCTATCTGTACTCAATCTTAAAACCCAATAGTTTATATTTTATAGTAACTTTCTTTATAGAAGGGCAGTCCACCATAAGAAGATCAATGATTCTATTCACACCCATTTGGTGTTCTCTAACTGCAAAAAAAAATGTTTAAATGGTGGTGGTAACCTTTGTGAACTTGATTCGAATTACTAATATCATCTTGGTAAGGACAACCTTGAGTATTTATAACATCTTATCAATGCAGAAGATATGTCATTTGTTTACATAGACATCAAATTCACCAACTTAAACTAATGAGCATTCAAAGCCTTCATCTATGAGAATTAACTACATTATGTGCATAAATGACACAAAAAAATGAATGAAAATAGAATAATATTAACCTCAACGTCACTAGAATGATTTGTGCGGTACAGCTCCCTCCTTAGGTTATGTGACTGTCTCCCCACTGATGTCTCTTCAGGGATCATATACCAACGACACCTCATCCAGTAGTTCCCATCGGGTTCTTTCCATAATCTGTTTATTAACAAACAATACAATGCATCATCACAAAGAAATTATTATCACTTGAAAATAATTCAAATTTCCGGACCTAAATCTCAGAATCAGGCTCAAGCACAGACATTTTGGTAATTTATTTCCATCTGCTCATTTCCAACAACTACAGTTTAGCAAACAGCCCAGCAAGCCAAACAGCAGTGGTACAAAAACAAAAGCAAGATGATGACTTCCAAGACCAAGGCTCCAAAAGAAATTTTATTTTTTTATCAAACATTAGTTTTTTATTTGCACTAAAAGCCCTAGCTGAGCAGAATTCAAGCATTAGTCCCCTAAATCATATCCCAAACCTATAAATTTTGATATATCATTCCACACTTTGCTTTAGAAATAAATGTGAGTTAACGAGAGCCAAAAAAACCATAATGACATAAAATATATCTATGTTCCAAATTAACTAAATTAAAGACTTAAGGTAGATCCGAAGTATAAATAAGAGAGAAAGATCAATCACATAAATCCTCGTCAAAGCCTGTAGGGGAAACCCAATCACTCTCTGCCCTTTTTGCTCAGCCAATTCGTACACATTATTCATGTTACCATTGAAACATAATTTCACAGAATATCTCAAATTTATAAACTTTTCCTGTCACTGTTGCAAATTTATGGAAACAAAATTACTACTTGATCAGTTTTTCACTAAAAAAAAAATCTTTCACGCATTAGTCGACTAAGTCACATATTTTGAGATAACCAGTGGGAGAAAAGTAAGTCGCAAATTAAACGTAAATAACTAAATAAACTAAGTACTTAAGTAATATGTATGCTTTAGTTCCAACAAATTCAAGTGAAGGAGCAGCCGGGACCATGAATAATTTCTTCCAGTCTGCTTAACATTACCATATACCCATTGCAGCAAATCCATAGCCAAATTCACCAACAACTAGATTATTTGGATAAATTATTGTGTACAAATAAACAGTTCAACACAGTAATTACTAATTACAACCAAACTGTCCAGTTTATGATCAAGTATTGTCAAAAATTGACTAATTCTCACCTTTCGATCCGAGCGGCCCACAGATCGCTCGAGAGCAGCCTCTCCTTCGCGGTCCTCCTAACCCTCTTCCCTTCCGGCGGCCGCGGCATCTCCACCGCCCTCCCCTCCCTAATTGCCACGCAGAACCCGCACGCCCAGTCACCATCCGGAACCTTCCGGAGCGGCGGCTTTAAGCATCTCAGGTGGAATCCACCCAGGCAATCGTCGCACTCGATCATCAACGACCTCCCGGCTTCAAAGCAGATCCTGCACTCCTCCATTTCCGGATCCTCGTCGTCCGAATCCGCCCCTTCCTTCCTCTTGACGTAGACGTCGTCGCCGATCGCGAACTCTCCGCCATCGTAGACGACTTTCCGGTAGTACACCCTCTTCTGCTTCTTCGGGGGTTCCGAAACCCTGACCCTAGGTTCGACGGATCTGGACCTCTTCTTCGGTTCCTTGGCGGAGGGGGTCACCGGAGAGAAGGAAGGGGGAGGAGGAGGAGGGTTAGCGGGTCCGGATTTGGGTTTGGGTTTCCTAGCGGATCTTGGGGTTGATTGAGGGGTTTTTGGATCCGGACAGGTGGAGAGACGGCGGAGGGATCGGCGGGGGGTGGTGGACGGAGCGAGTTTGGGGTCTGGCTTGAGAGGGGTGGAGTCCATTTCTCCGCCGCCGTTCCGATGGGAGTGAGAGGAGTTAGGGTTGGGGGATTGAGAGGAGTGGCGAGATGATGAGGGTTTGAGCGGGAAAGTGGTTTTGTCGTCTGGGTGCTCTGTGGGTCGGATGGAGTATGATACAAGGCATGTCTGCGCGTGCCACGTATCCACGTGGTAAGAAGGCTTCGCACGGGATCGAAACGAGATGTCTCCTGTTAGCCAAATGGGTATATATATATATAGGCCTCGTTTGGTTCGCGGAATGGAAAGGAAAGGAAACTGATTCCTTGATATTTCCTTTCCTTTAGGAAATTATAATTCCTATAAACTTTTCTTTCCGATGTTTGGAAAGATCGGAATTATAGCCGGAATATATCTTTAATTTTCATTATAGTGTTTGGTGTTTGTAAGGAAAGGAAACAAAATCAAGTCAATTTTCCAAAAATACTCTCGTGCTAATAAAAATAATTATTACTTAGAAATATTTTTGTCTAAAAGATATTATGGATAAACATGGTAAATAATATTATGAACATGGATATTTTGGTCAAAATTTTTTGTAATAAATGCAGGAAAGTTGGAGGGAAAGTGATTCCTTAGATAAATGGGAGGAACCACTTTCCCCCCTATTTTCCTACCTCTTGGGAATCATTTTCCCTTTCCAACAACTTTCCTTTGGCTCCCAAACATAGAAAAGGAATCACTTTCCTTTCCCAAGCTCAAATTCCGCTCAAATTCCGGTAACCAAACGAGGCCATATACTTACACAAAAACGTGGCGGCTTTCCATTGGACCTAATTCTCCTGCAAACATCGGAGTCTTCCGTGGATTCAATGGGGGCCTTCACCGCTTCACGATAGTTTCGAACTGACGTACCCTTCTCGGTTCGGCCGATAAATTACTAATTTTTAGTAATTATCCTCGGTTTGTAAATCACGAATTTTAAATAATTATTTATGATCGTTTACACCGGTAATACCGTTAACTCGGATCTTGTGCCTCCACACTAGCCACTTCAGCTAGAAGATTTTATATATATATAGAAAAAAATTTAATACATGAATGTATCGATACATGACAAAACAAGTGCATTGAAAAGTGTGAAAGTTGTCTCCTTGACTTAGAAGTTAACTTGATATAGCATGTCATATTAACCTTGTAACTTATTTAAAAAATTTCCCTAATACACAATGACCTGCAATAGCAAGTTTACCAACCGGTCAAAAGGAAAACATTGCATTAAATGATATTCCCTACTATAATTATATTACAAAAAAACCCTTTTAATAAGAATTATTGGATCAAAAATTAATGATCCATATTTGTCATGTATCGATACAATAAAATGACATTTTGTAGTGTAGAAGACCCAATATATATATATATATATATATATCAAATTTTTGTTGTTGCTTGAGTTCAATTCCTAAGAGCATCATTAGTAGTTGGGACTCTCCAATGCAATTTGGAGCCCAAAATTTCAAAAAAAAGGTAAATGTAGAATGGGTTGGGTTTGTATGAGAATAGTAGGAAATGATAAAGTGAGCTCCGGTCCCAAAAATTGTGTGGTCAAAATTTAATGTAGGAAAAAAATAATATAAAGTTTAGAATCTAGAAAGTTGGGCTCCAAATTGGAACTTACTATTCTACAAAACGAGTTTCTACAATCTAGAATCTAGAAATTGGGAGGCCCAACCCTTAGCACCCATGGATGGGTTGGGACCGAAATTGTAGAAATTGGGACTAGGGATGAGACTTATTATTCTACAAAATGAGCTCCTACATTCTAAATCTAGAATCTAGAAAATGGGATGGGCCTTACTAATGATGCTCTAAACCGTTTTTTAGCATTTAAAACCTGAAACTAAACCGTTTTTTCCTCCTCACCTCAATTATATATACTAGTAATATGCACGTGCGAAAAAAATGTTAAAAATAAGTAAATACAAATTTTATAAAAATGTCATTCTTAGAGCATCATTAGTAGTTGGGACTCTCCAATGCAATTTGGAGCCCAAAATTTCAAAAAAAAGGTAAATGTAGAATGGGTTGGGTTTGTATGAGAATAGTAAGAAATGATAAAGTGAGCTCTGGTCCCAAAAATTGTGTGGTCAAAATTTAATGTAGGAAAAAAATAATATAAAGTTTAGAATCTAGAAAGTTGGGCTCCAAATTGGAACTTACTATTCTACAAAACGAGTTTCTACAATCTAGAATCTAGTTATTATTCTACAAAATGAGCTCCTACATTCTAAATCTAGAATCTAGAAAATGGGATGGGCCTTACTAATGATGCTCTAAGAGCATCATTAGTAAGGCCCATCCCATTTTCTAGATTCTAGATTTAGAATGTAGGAGCTCATTTTGTAGAATAATAAGTCTCATCCCTAGTCCCAATTTCTACAATTTCGGTCCCAACCCATCCATGGGTGCTAAGGGTTGGGCCTCCCAATTTCTAGATTCCAGATTGTAGAAACTCGTTTTGTAGAATAGTAAGTTCCAATTTTGTCACGCCCCAGAACCATAATACTGGAGAGCGGGGGCGTACATAGACAGCTACGTATAACGGAATGGAATCCACACCGCTATACGGTCACGACTGTCTAGATATGTGAGGGTTTCACTACAATCCATCAGTCTCTTAAGGTCGTAAAATAGCCTATTGTCTCAATCTCAACCAACTAAAAATAGTTACAAGATGTCAGACCACCAAATACACAATAGTAAGGCGTCCCATACATTACATATTCGGAATGATCATGAAGCTAGTCGTTACAAAATGTGAGGACTAGCAAGAGTTCAGTCATACATGATCAACCCCCGGGGTTTGTCAATCATGTTACAGCCCGTAGGCAGACAATAAGTAAAGCTGCAATCGAGCTAACACTTGCTCGTCGGCTAAACGCCTCAAAAGAATAATTTACAATATTACAGTGGGAGAACAAAAGAAACCCACTCGATGCCCTGGTTACGCCTGGTGACCACCATCGGGCTGAAAAGCAGGGAGATCCTTTGGTGCTGCTCCGGTATCTGACCATACAAAACTAGTTGGGTCAGACCCCAGAAAGAGTAAGTGCCACAAAGGAGGCTTCACTTAAGGACTAAAACCAACAAATCATTAGCATTCAACATGTAAGAACACAATAAGTAACACAGATTGGGGTTTGTGCACTACCAATGCACTTATCCCAATCAGAGAAAATAACTAAGTGAAGCATCATTGACATAAGACAACTGGAGAATCATGCTAAATAAAATATAGCTGGGCAGTATATGAAGAAAAGAAGAAGGTACTATTCCGGAAGCAAGGTTACAATCCTTAAACCAAATAATGACCGAGATTATAACCCTTCACCTGAACAGAACTTAGTCTCTGATCATTTATTGCTAAAGGTGACAATCATTATGGTAAAAATGAGAGAGTACAATGATAAAAGTGACAATAAAGAGTACAATACGCTAGAGTGACAATAGAGTACAATCATTATAGTAACAATCTGGAGTGACAATCATTATGGTGAAAATGAGAGAGTACAATGATAAAAGTGACAATGAAGAGTACAATACGCTAGAGTGACAATAGAGTACAATCATTATAGTAACAATCTGGAGTGACAATCATTATAGTGACAATCTGGAGTGACAATCATTCAATCATTCTGGTACAATCTTTCAATCAATCACTTCTAGACAATACTATACTGGACTAGACTCCATCCATTCAATCACGGCCAATCATTGCCTACGGCTTTCTACATTAACTAACTAGGGTTATCACAATCCTAGTTACTAGCAAGATGCAATGAGATGCTCCAAGTAGTTACAGGCCCTGCAGCTATCCAGGTTATCCAGGCGAACTTTATAGTGACAATTTAGAGAGTTCGATCATTAAAGTGACAATCAGAGAGAGGACAATACACTAGGGCGACAATCATTTAAGTGACAATGGAGAGTGCCCCACATAACAGTGGACTGGAAATGTGCCCTACTCGTCGGTAGGCTACAAGTCCAAACATTTGCGGTCGGGATAACGGGATCGCCTGTAACTGGGAAACATCTCTTCATGACTAGTGAATTATTCTAGTTATTAACCTTAGTTTATTTCAATATGTACCCCTGACCGTGGTACTCAGGGATCCATGTCCTAGACATGATGCAAGTCACATTGGTTTATTTATCAATACATTCACAAGTCACCCACGGTGTCCAGGTTAATATTACATTATCATGTCAATAGAGCCGTCGCAACGGCGCTCAATAAACTATGCCATTCACTTATCTGGAGTGCACCACCACGGGTCACTATCAAGTTGCTCACAGAATTCAATACATCAATCATGCTATGCTCACATTATGCTCATATCAATGTCGTGTCAAAAAGGCGTAAGGATATAAACAGGAAATACCATGCACTAAAAGAAGATGAAATAAAATATAATACAAATAGGTGCCAAGACCAGATTGCGCTGGACAGCCAGGGTCAGGTTGCGCCAGGGTGAGCTGCGCTGGGAAGAGTCAGGCCAAGTCATGTTGCGCCAGGCACTAGACTGCGCAAGACTAGGTTGCGCATGCCTCAGGTTGCGCCTGAGTCAGGTTGCGCCTGAGTCAGACTGCGCATGGGTCAGACTGCGCCTGGCTGGATTGCGCTGGGAGGGGGCAAGCTGGACTGCGCCAGGCTGGGTTACGCCAGCACTGGATTGCGCCAGCACTGGATTGCGCCAGGGCGGACTGCGCCAGCACCAAGAGGCGCTGGGCTAGGCAGCGCCAGCGCTAAAGAGCGTTGGGCTAGACTGGGTGTGTCACGCCCCAAAACCAGAATACTGGAGAGCGGGGGCAGACATAGCCAGCTACGTATATAAAATGGATTCCATCTCGCTATACGGTCACGGCTGTCTAGATACATGAGGGTTTACTACAAGCCAACAGTCTCCTATGGTCATGAACAAGCCTAATGTCTCAATCACAAGCAAGTAAGTAAATGTTACAAGATGTACAATCATTAAATATAAAATAATAAGGCGTCCCAAATATTACATATTCAGCTGATCATGAAGCTAGTCGTTATAAAATGTTAGGACTAGCAAGAGTTTAGTCATACATGATCAACCCTAGGATTTGTCAATCATGTTTCAGCCCGTAGGCAGACAGTAAGTAAGTGCAATCGAGCTAAACAGGTGCTCGTCGACTAAACGCCTCAAAAGAATATTTTTACAATAGAGTGGAAGAGCCAAAAATAACCCACTCGTTGCCAGGGTTCCGTCTAGTGGCCACCATCTGGCTGGAAGGTCGGTAGATCCTCTGGAGCTGCTCCGAAATCTGGCCACACAAAACCAGCTGGATCAGACCCCAGAAAGAGCAAGTGCCACAAAGAAAGCTTCACTTAGGAACTAAAACCAGCAATTAGCACAATAGTATAAATAAGAAAAAAAAATGGAAATAAAGAAAATATCTCAGGATGATATACGACGAGATAACCATGGAATTATTCAGATAACCAGGTTACAACCCGTAAACCAAACAAGGACCGGGGTTGTAACCCTTCGTCTGAACAGAACTTGGATTCTCACCATTTATCGATAAAATAAATACAGGCATTCCGGTCACGCAGTAACATGGAACAAGATCAAGGCAAGACTAGACAGGTTAGACTCCATTCAATCATTTCACGGCCAAGCAAGAATTACGACTTGATACTTTAACTAACTAGGGTTGTCACAAGCCTAATTACTAACAAGATGTAGTGAGATTATTCCACAGCCACAAGCCCTGCAGACCATCCAGGTTACCCGGGTTGAAAGATTAGGGTTGAATTCAGGTGGGTACATCGTCCAGGAAACGCATGTACCCTTAGGTAGCTTGAAGGGTGTAACACATGACAGTGTGCTGGAAATGTGCCCTACTCGACGGCAGGCTACAGATCCCAAGGCGTGCCCAGGTAACGGGATTACCTGTAGCTGGAAGATCTCTTTATGACTAATGTATTAATCTAGTTATTTAGCCTTAGTCCATTTCAGTAGGTACTCCTGACCGTGGTACTCAGGAGTCCCCTCCTAGACATGATGCAAGACAGGACTGGATTATTTGTACAAGCACAATCGCCCACGGTGTCCAGATTAATTATACAGGTCATGTCATGTCAGGTAGCCGTCGCAACAGCTTATCAAGATATATCATGTCAGGTTATCATGTCAAGAGTTCTTGTCAGGAGTGCGCCACGACGGGCCACTATCAGGTCATGTCATGTTTACTTGTCAGGAGTGCACCACTACGGGTCACTGTCGTGTCATGCTAGTCCCTTGTCACACCATATCATGTACAATTGTCATTACAATCAGGTCAATCAAATCATGATTTATCAAGTTCAGGACAAAAGACGTAAGGATATAAAATGGACGTAAAATATCTAATAAAATATCAATACACAGGGCTATAGGAGAGCCATGCGGCTAAGGCATATGCGGCCAGAAATGATCTCATGCGGCTGGAAGAGAACAGCCCATGCGGCTGAATAGGGTCAGGCGCATGCGGCTAAAAAGGAAGGGCTTATGCGGTCAAAGGGGTATCAGTCATATGCGGCTCAGAGATCCACTCAGTCATGCGGCTGAGAAAGGCAAGACATATGCGGTCAGGAGGATAGGGAACTCATGCGGCTGGCGGGAGATGGGTCCATGCGGCTGGCTGACCAATCAAGTGCATGCGGCCGGGGAGGAGCAACCCATGCGGCTGCGGGGAGCAATGACTATGCGGTCAAGGGAAGCAAACCCATGCGGCTGGAAGACTGCGGTCTATGCGGCTTGTCACGCCCCAGAACCAGAATACTGGATAGCGGGGGAATGACTCAGCCAGCTACGTATTACGGGTAGATGAATACCGTATAATACAATCAATATTGTCTACAAGACGAGGGGGTGCATACTACATAAAAGTCTCACTATGGTCACTTCCCATCTATTGTCTCAATCATTTAAATAAGAAACAGAAATAGAGAACATGTGAGATAAAGCAGTAAGGCGTCCCAAACGCTCAGTCAAAATGTTCTTGATATCTGGCTTTACAAAATACAGCCAGATGATGTAGTAAGTATACACAATTGTTAGCAGCTGCAGCCTGACTTAGTTACAATTATGCAAAAGTAGGTACAAGACAATCCGACTAACATGTCGGTGCCAAACGGCAAAGTATAAAGTAGATAACAAAATGGGCGGGGAAGTAAGAAACCCACTCGAGTCCTCCTGCGATCATCCCTCTAGTGTTGACCATCTTGGAGGTAGAAGTAAGCTGGATCCCCGGGGACTGGCTCTAAATATGGCCATGCAAAACCAGAGAGGTTAGACCTCTAATAGTAAGTACCGCAAGGGAGCACGATATGAGGAATGAAGCCAGTAATAAGAGAATATGATAATAGATCTCTGCTATCTACTAGGACTCACACAACATCACGACACTTCGAACCAACCTCCCAACCAAACAAGGACAGAAGTTGGCCCGTCATGTCCTGACATTCTGATCATCTCAGTTAAGTAACAGAGTAGGTACAGTACACAAACAAATCAATTTAAACGGCCATTCAACTACTACGGCTTGCTACTGTAAGTCCCAAGTTACCTTGGTTTTATGCAATGAGGATTCCTCAGTTCTGACTATGAGCAAGCAAGGCTAGTTTACCCAGTCAATCAATTGCGCCAATCATGAATTAGACGAGTCCCAGCGGGACGCCCGTCATTAATATACAATAATTAATATAATATAAGCAGATACCGCTTCCTGCCCGTGTGGCAGGTTTACAGTATCTGTGGGAACCAGCCGGCCTGTCGGGCACTTAATAGTCCCCAAGAGGGCTGCCATGTAAGAACTCGGGAATCCATTCTCTCCATACAATCATTATTTTATTTAGCTTAATAGTCTCTACGTTGAGTGAAGTACCATGCCGTGGATCATGGTCATTCAGAATGAGTACTTTCGTACGGGGTACGATATACACAACTCTACAATGATACCAGTACGGTCAGGTTATAGGTCTTACATAGCGTAATGCAACAATCAAAACTAACCACGGAGTAATCATGCCTTGACCATAAAGTACACATGCTTCTTTGGTAAGATAAATAAATAATAAATGAGTTGAAGCATGCACGTGCCTTTATGCCAATATTTGGGATTAGCCGGTCGATTTCAATAGTTCATAATTAATATGAATGTGTCTCATTCATTCAATTCAATAAGACGACTAGCTAGTCTCTTAGTTCCAATTAGGAACGCATGATCAATTATTAGTCAAGATCACAATCATTATCAATGGTGACAAGGCATGAAAGTCAACTAGTATTCAGTGGGGTCGAGTCTACAACTCTCAGGGTTTAATTCCGGTCAATCGGGGTATCTATAACTCAATTCACGACACATGGTACATCCCACGTAACAATCTATATTTAACAGAAATATTAACATATCATGATTATATCAAGTTTATGCCAAAAGGCGTAAGGATATAAAATGGACGTTAAATATCTAATAAAATATCAATATACAGGGCTATAGAGGATCCAGGGTAAGCAGGCTACGCTCATGTCAGCCTACGCTCAAGTCAGCCTACGCTTAAGTCAGCGTACGCTCAGGTCAAGCTACGCTCAAGTCAAGCTACGCTCAGGTCAAGCTACGCTCAAGTCAGCGTACGCTCAGGTCAAGCTACGCTCAAGTCAGCGTACGCTCAGGTCAAGCTACGCTCAAGTCAAGCTACGCTCAAGTCAGCGTACGCTCAGGTCAAGCTACGCTCAAGTCAGCGTACGCTCAGGTCAAGCTACGCTCAAGTCAAGCTAGCGTATGGACTCCATACGACTCCTCTTCAAGGCAGCGTATGTACTCCATACGCTTCCTCTTTAAGGCAGCGTATATACTCCATACGCTTCCTCTTCAAGGCAGCGTATGTACTCCATACGCTTCCTCTTCAAGGCAGCGTATGTACTCCATACGCTTCCTCTTCAAGGCAGCGTATGCAAGTCCATACGACTCCTCATCAAGGTAGCGTATACAAGACCATATGCCGCCAAAAGGCAGCATATGAGGCAGACTGTGCTGCGCTAAAGAGCGCGTACAGCTCAGTGGCACAAGCTAAAAAGCTCGCGTACACTGCTCACTTTTTTCTCCAATCAGCAAGAACTCCATGGTTTGAACCCAAAGCTTCAAAATCCATAACTTGGTCAAAATAAGTCCAAATCCAACTTTTCAAAGGTCAAAATTGGGTAGAATAAAATTCTCTATAACATGGAACCATCAAAACTTGAAAACAAAGAAGTTTGATAGATCAAAACCACCAAAATCCGAAAATAACTAATTTCTAGATCTACTAAAAATAAAACTTCAAAACGAAAAATGCCAAGTTCTAAACTCTCTTAGAATCACAAGGGAAAGAAAATGGAACCATAAAAATGGGTCCTCATGAAGAAGCAAGATGTACTTGCCTATGGGTTTGGTAGGTGGAGAGAGTAATGAGAAAGAAGAAGGAGAGTAATGAAGAGAGAGAAAGAGTTGGGGGCTTTAAATGGTGATGTGGGTTCGGTTCATGATGAACCACCATAACCCGAAAATAAACCAACCTAGGCCAAACCTAAAGTAAGCTAAAGCAGAAAATAAAAGCAGGAAGTAAAATACAGAAAATTAATTACAGGAATTTAATTAACATGAATTTAAAGAGATTTAAATACGAAACAATACATGATAAATATTAAATAAATACATTTAAGCAGTACATGTATTAAAAATACGTATCCTGGAAACGGGGAGTGACATCTCTACCCTCCTTAGAAAAATTTCGTCCTCGAAATTTCAAATCCAAGCAGGATAGGAATATCAAGGCCAAACTAGTACAAGCAATTTAAGCAAGCAGTCATCTTACAATGTCCACAGCAAGTAACATATCTATATTTAACAATCTACGATATTAAGTAATTTCTACTCATAGGGCGACTAGCATGCGGAGTTAAGACAATCAAGGTACACGGGAAGAAATATACCTTGTGAGTCAAACAGATGTGGATACCGTGATCGGATATCATCCTCACGTTCCCACGTTGACTCTCCTAAAGAGTGATGACCCCAAGCAACCCGGACAAGGTTAATTATTCGGTTCTTGAGTATCTTCTCTCTTCGGTCCAAGATGGACACAGGCTGCTCCTCGTAAGATAAGTTGGTACCCACAACCAACTCAGAATGATCAAGAATATGGCTTGGATCCGATACATACCTTCGTAACTGAGATACATAAAATACGTCATGCACCTCTCGTAACGAAGGTGGAAGGGACAAACGATAAGCAACATCGCCTACCCTATCAAGGATAACGAATGGTCCTACGTATCGCGGACTCAACTTCCCACGAATGCCAAATCTAATGACCCCACGGGTAGGTAAGATCCGTAGGAACACGTGGTCCCCAACAGAAAACTCTAGCGGCCTACGATGCTGGTCCGCCCAATGACGATGTCGATCCTGCGCAATTCGAAGTCGCTCTCTAATTCCTTTAACCAATTCAACCGTCTGGATAATCATTTCTGGGCTTAGCATCTTCCTTTTCCCGATATCATCCCATGCTAGTGACGATCTACACTTCTTACCATATAGTGCCTCAAATGGCGCCATCTGGATACTGGCTTGATAACTGTTGTTGTATGAGAACTCAACTAAGTGCAGGTGGCTTTTCCAAGATCCTCCAAAATCCAGAGTACAAGCTCGCAACATATCTTCCAAAGTCTGAATTGTCCTTTCTGATTGCCCGTCCGTCTGCGGATGGTAAGCCATGCTAAATCTTAACTTGGTACCCAGACTATGATGCAAGCTCTTCCAGAAATGTGATGTAAAGCGGGTATCTCGGTCTGACACAATACTGACAGGGACTCCATGCTGCCTGACTATCTGTTGCATATACAACTCTGCCAACTTTTCTGTAGATTGCCCTACTCTGAAAGGAAGAAAATGTGCTACCTTTGTAAGCCGATCTATTATCACCCAAATAGCATCTTTACCACTTGGTGATCTCGGTAAACCGGTCACAAAGTCCATTGTGATGTGTTCCCACTTTCATTCCGGGATAGGAAGCGGTTGTAATAATCTAGCTGGCCTCTGTTGTTCTGCCTTTACTTGCTGACATATCAAGCAACGGGAAACAAACCTAGCTATCTCCCTCTTCATCCCGTTCCACCAGAAGTGCTGCTTGATATCTTGGTACATCTTGGTCCCTCCAGGATGTATAGAATACTGAGAACTGTGAGCTTCTGTCATTACTTCCTGTCTGATATCTCCACTAGGTACACATAGACGTGATCCAAACCTAAGCGTACCATCTTCGTGGATTTGTATCTCTTTTCTGAGTCCTGACTCACATTCTGCCCTAAGCTTCTGAATCCTTGGGTCCTGTGCCTGAGCTGCCTTGATCCTGCCTACCAAGTCGGATTGAACTTGTAGACTCGCCAGAATTCCTATATCATTAGGAAGTATAACTTCGATGCCCATCTCCTGAAGGTCTTCTAAGATGTGCTTCTGCGTTGTCAACATAAATGTGTCGCCTCTTCTGCTGAGAGCGTCTGCTACCACATTAGCCTTGCCTGGATGATACTAAAGCTCAACGTCGTAATCCTTGATCAGCTCTAACCATCTTCTCTGCCTCATGTTCAGCTCCTTCTGAGTAAAGATGTACTTCAGACTTTTGTGGTCTGTGTACATGTCCACTCGGTCACCATATAAATAATGCCTCCATAGCTTCAAAGCAAATACTACTGCCGCCAACTCCAAATCATGAGTTGGATAATTCTTCTCGTGGTCTCGAAGTTGTCTAGATGCATATGCTATCACCTTCCCATGTTGCATAAGGACACATCCAAGTCCTTTACCTGACGCATCACAATATACGGTAAAACCTCCGGGTCCAACTGGCAATGTAAGAATAGGCGCTGATATCAACTTCTGCTTCAGATTCTCAAATGATGCCTGACATTCTGCCGACCAGACGAATGGTACATCCTTCCGTGTCAAGCGGGTCATGGGTGCTGAAAGTCTTACAAAATCTGATATAAACCTTCTGTAATATCCTGCCAATCCCAAGAAACTCCGTACATCAGCTACGGTCTTGGGTACTGGCCAACTCTCTACTGCTTCTACCTTCTTGGGATCCACTGCTACTCCAGCTCCTGATATGATATGACCCAAAAATGAAATGTGATCCGACCAAAACTCACACTTGCTGAGCTTGGCATACAACTGGTTCTCTCTCAGAACCTGTAACACTTTCCTGAGGTGGTCTTCATGCTCCTCTTCACTAACAGAGTATACGAGAATGTTGTCGAGAAATACCACGACAAACTGATCTAAATATGACATAAAGATGCGGTTCATCAAATCCATGAATATAGCTGGAGCATTGGTCAAACCAAACGGTATTACTAAGAATTCATAATGTCCATACTTCGACCTGAATGCTGTCTTGGGAATGTCTTCCTTTCGAACCCTCACTTGATGATACCCTGAACGAAGATCTATCTTGGAGAAAACTCTAGCTCTGCTCAACTGATCAAACAAGTCGTCGATCCTGGGTAGTGGGTACTTGTTCTTTACTGTCGCCGCGTTAAGCTTCCTGTAATCGATGCACAATCTGGATGACCCATCCTTCTTCCCTACAAGTACCACTGGTGCTGCCCATGGTGATATGCTAGCTTGGATAAACTTCTTTTCCTTCAGTTCCTCTATGTGCTGATATACCTTGGCCTGCTCTGAATCCGCCATTCTGTAAACCCGATCTGATATCGGTTTAGTCCCAGGTGCCAATTCTATACTGAACTCAATATCTCTAACCGGTGGCAGACCGGAAAGTTCTTCGGGAAATACGTCTAGAAATTCTTCAACTACCTTCGGAACCTGAACTTCTTCCATTGCCGTTATTACTCCTTGCTCTTGCTGAGTTGTCTCTGATCTGACTAAGGTGAATCTTTTTATGCCTGGAATATCAAAAGATACACTCCTACTACGACAATCTATTGTCGTATGACTGTCTTTCAGCCAGTCCATGCCTAAGATAACGTCGAAATTTCCAACAGAAAATTCTATCAACTGGGCGGGTAAGGAATGCCCGCAAACTACAACACTACACGCTAGAATAACTCTACTAACTCCTACGAGCCCATTGCCAGTGAGTATATTCAACCTCCCTGGCAATGCCTCGAACTCTATTTCTAGCCGTGTCGCAAATTGTGCAGATATAAATGAGTGTGATGCTCCCGAATCAAACAATGC
This sequence comes from Iris pallida, assembly GCA_029216955.1. NCBI lineage: Eukaryota > Viridiplantae > Streptophyta > Magnoliopsida > Asparagales > Iridaceae > Iris > Iris pallida. Next base: position 13,165,087 of record JANAVB010037420.1, read on the forward strand.
TACTGCGGGATATGAGGCGACGAGGATGTTACCTGCCACAACATCTCCCGATGTTAATGTCTCCTCCAAGGATAGTGTGAATGCCTGCCCTCGACCTCCTTGCTGGTTCCCATGCTGTGGCCTAGTCTGGTGCTGCTGCTAGCCCCTTTCTTGATGATGCTGGGGTGGTCTATGCTGGTGTTGCTGTATCGGCGGTCCCTGCTGCCGAAACATCTGAGCCTGCGGCATTAACGGACGCTGGGCCAATGGTCTCACTGCCACTGCTGGTCCTCGATACTGTCCTGCCCCTGGTGCTGGCAGAGCAGGAAACTGTTGCCCTGGTCCTCCTGACCTCGAATTCATGGGACATGTGGTAACCCGATGATCTGGATTTCCATATATCAAACACAGTCCGTTTAATGCCCGACACACATCTCTAGTGTGCCCCATCTTCCCATAATAAGTACAGCCCGCTGGGGGTTGCTGGTTCTTCTTCTGTTGCTGCTGCTGCCTGGGTGGTGGTGCTGGCCCTCGCATTGCCACATCGTGAATGCGAATGCCAAGGGATGGTGCTGTTGTTCGGGGCGCTGCTCCCCCTCCTCCTTCAATCTGACTGTGAGATCTCTTCTGACCTCCAGTCCTTACTGTGATCCTCTGAATGGTGATCTCATGCCTTCGGGTTGCCGTCAATATCTCATCAAAAGTCTGGTAATTGTGCCCCTCTATCAATTGCAAGAGCTCAAGATTAAACCCTTGCTGAAACCTCATAGCCCTCTGGCGCTCCGTTGCTACCATCTCTGGGGCAAACCTACTCAATCTGCAGAATTCCGCTGCATAAGCATCTACCGTCTTGCCGGCCTGTTTGAGGTTGATAAACTTCTGTTGTAGCTCAAACTGGGCCACAACTCCATAGTACTTCGTCTTGAATCTTGCTGTAAAATCGTCCCAAGCCACAGGACGTCTGATGCCTACCTCCTCTGATTCCCACCAATCACGTGCGAGATCCTGAAGTAACAACTTCACCTGATCCATACGTTCTTCTGCCGGCACCTTAGCGGCTGTCAAAATAGCCTCAATATCCTTAAGCCATGCATCTGCTGAGATGGCATCCTCCGTTCCTTCAAAACGGCGGGGATTGAACTTGCAAAATCTGGTCGATGCCCCAGAATCCGGCCTTGCCCCTCTTTCCAAAGCTGTCTGCAACCCTTGGTTGAGTAGTACATTCTGCTCTTGTAACTGAGCGTGCATGCGCTGCTGGGCTAACATCTGGTGTTGCTGAGTAGCCATCATCCCTCTCATGATCTCCAGAAGGGCTGGTGTACCTACTTCCACAGGGGTAGGTGGAACTGTTGGTGGTGGTGGAACATCCGGATACTGCGGTCCAGCTGCTGCTTCCACTATTACTTCTTCCTGGGTAGTCTCCTGAGTTAGTACCGGCCCTTGTTGCTGACCATCCTGGTCAGGTTGTCCATGTTGCTGTCCATGTTGTTGCTGTCCAGCTCTGACAGGTGCGGACGAAGTGCCCCTAAGAAAAGGGACAAGAGAACAATCAAACGACCGGACATGAAGGATCAATGAAGTCAAAGGATACTGGAATGTCAAGCTAGAGTTGAGAGTAACGAATCATGAGATCAAGGGGAAACATGTGTGATTGAGATATCCTATTAAACACCCCACAAGTCTGAAATCAGACCTGCATGGGCCACCACTAAAACCTTGTCACGCCCCAGAACCAGAATACTGGAGAGCGGAGGAATGACTCAGCCAGCTACGTATTACGGGTAGATGAATACCGTATAATACGATCAATGCTGTCTACAAGACGAGGGGGTGCATACTACATAAAAGTCTCACTATGGTCACTTCCCATCTATTGTCTCAATCATTTAAACAAGAAACAGAAATAGAGAACATATGAGATAAAGCAGTAAGGCGTCCCAAACGCTCAGTCAAAATGTTCTTGATATCTGGCTTTACAAAATACAGCCAGATGATGTAGTAAGTATACACAATTGTTAGCAGCTGCAGCCTTACTTAGTTACAATTATGCAAAAGTAGGTACAAGACAATCCGACTAACATGTCGGTGCCAAACGGCAAAGTATAAAGTAGATAACAAAACGGGCGGGGAAGTAAGAAACCCACTCGAGTCCTCCTGCGATCATCCCTCTAGTGTTGACCATCTTGGAGGTAGAAGTAAGCTGGATCCCCGGGGACTGGCTCTAAATCTGGCCATGCAAAACCAGAGAGGTTAGACTTCTAATAGCAAGTACCGCAAGGGAGCACGATATGAGGAATGAAGCCAGTAATAAGAGAATATGATAATAGATCTCTGCTATCTACTAGGACTCACACAACATCACGACACTTCGAACCAACCTCCCAACCAAACAAGGACAGAAGTTGGCCCGTCATGTCCTGACATTCTGATCATCTCAGTTAAGTAACAGAGTAGGTACAGTACACAAACAAATCAATTTAAACGGCCATTCAACTACTACGGCTTGCTACTGTAAGTCCCAAGTTACCTTGGTTTTATGCAATGAGGATTCCTCAGTTATGACTATGAGCAAGCAAGGCTAGTTTACCCAGTCAATCAATTGCGCCAATCATGAATTAGACGAGTCCCAGCGGGACGCCCGTCATTAATATACAATAATTAATATAATATAAGCAGATACCGCTTCCTGCCCGTGTGGCAGGTTTGCAGTATCTGTGGGAACCAGCCGGCCTGTCGGGCACTTAATAGTCCCCAAGAGGGCTGCCATGTAAGAACTCGGGAATCCATTCTCTCCATGCAATCATTATTTTATTTAGCTTAATAGTCTCTACGTTGAGTGAAGTACCATGCCGTGGATCATGGTCATTCAGAATGAGTACTTTCGTACGGGGTACGATATGCACAACTCTACAATGATACCAGTGCGGTCAGGTTGTAGGTCTTACATAGCGTAATGCAACAATCAAAACTAACCACGGAGTAATCATGCCTTGACCATAAAGTACACATGCTTCTTTGGTAAGATAAATAAATAATAAATGAGTTGAAGCATGCACGTGCCTTTATGCCAATATTTGGGATTAGCCGGTCGATTTCAATAGTTCATAATTAATATGAATGTGTCTCATTCATTCAATTCAATAAGACGACTAGCCAGTCTCTTAGTTCCAATTAGGAACGCATGATCAATTATTAGTCAAGATCACAATCATTATCAATGGTGACAAGGCATGAAAGTCAACTAGTATTCAGTGGGGTCGAGTCTACAACTCTCAGGGTTTAATTTCGGTCAATCGGGGTATCTATAACTCAATTCACGACACATGGTACATCCCACGTAACAATCTATATTTAACAGAAATATTAACATATCATGATTATATCAAGTTTATGCCAAAAGGCGTAAGGATATAAAATGGACGTTAAATATCTAATAAAATATCAATATACAGGGCTATAGAGGATCCAGGGTAAGCAGGCTACACTCATGTCAGCCTACGCTCAAGTCAGCCTACGCTTAAGTCAGCGTACGCTCATGTCAAGCTACGCTCAAGTCAAGCTACGCTCAGGTCAAGCTACGCTCAAGTCAGCGTACGCTCAGGTCAAGCTACGCTCAAGTCAGCGTACGCTCAGGTCAAGCTACGCTCAGGTCAAGCTACGCTCAAGTCAGCGTACGCTCAGGTCAAGCTACGCTCAAGTCAGCGTACGCTCAGGTCAAGCTACGCTCAAGTCAAGCTACGCTCAAGTCAAGCTAGCGTATGGACTCCATACGACTCCTCTTCAAGGCAGCGTATGTACTCCATACGCTTCCTCTTCAAGGCAGCGTATGTACTCCATACGCTTCCTCTTCAAGGCAGCGTATGCAAGTCCATATGACTCCTCATCAAGGTAGCGTATACAAGACCATACGCCGCCAAAAGGCAGCGTATGAGGCAGACTGCACTGCGCTAAAGAGCGTGCGCAGCTCAGTGGCGCAAGCTAAAAAGCTCGCGTACACTGCTCACTGTCTTCTCCAATCAGCAAGAACTCCATGGTTTGAACCCAAAGCTTCAAAATCCATCACTTGGTCAAAATAAGTCTAAATCCAACTTTTCAAAGGTCAAAATTGGGTAGAATAAAATTTTCTACAACATGGAACCATCAAAACTTGAAAACAAAGAAGTTTGATAGATCAAAACCACCAAAATCCGAAAATAACTAATTTCTAGATCTACTAAAAATAAAATTTCAAAAAGAAAAATGCCAAGTTCTAAACTCTCTTAGAATCACAAGGGAAAGAGAATGGAACCATAAAAATGGGTCCTCATGAAGAAGCAAGATGTACTTGCCTATGGGTTTGGTAGGTGGAGAGAGTAATGAGAAAGAAGAAGGAGAGTAATGAAGAGAGAGAAAGAGTTGGGGGCTTTAAATGGTGATGTGGGTTCGGTTCATGATGAACCACCATAACCCGAAAATAAACCAACCTAGGCCAAACCTAAAGTAAGCTAAAGCAGAGAATAAAAGCAGGAAGTAAAATACAGAAAATTAATTGCAGGAATTTAATTAACATGAATTTAAAGAGATTTAAATACGAAACAATACATGATAAATATTAAATAAATACATTTAAGCAGTACATGTATTAAAAATACGTATCCTGGGACGGGAAGTGACACGGCTCGCGAGCGTTGAGTTCATGCGGCTCAGGGTTGCTGGAAATCCATGCGGCCAGGAAGGACTGGGCCTCAGTCATGCGGCTGAGAAGGAATACATGCCGCATGAACTTGTCATGCGGTCAAGTCAAGGCAATAGTGCATGCTGTTGGAACTGACTTGCCGCATGAATGTTCATGCGGTCAAGTGCTACCATACGGCTCAGGACTGTGCTTCTTCTCCAAATTTCCGAGAAGAAGTACACCATAAGCCATGGCTTCCAAGTTGCATAACTCTATCATCCGGAGCCCAAATCCGAACTTCCATAGGTCAAAATGGGGCAGAATGAAATTTTCTACAACATGGAACCATCAAAACTCAGAAATAACATGATTAAGTAGATCAAAACCCAAGAAATCCGAAAATAAGGTAAATATAGATCTACAAGAATCTAGCCATGGAAAGTGAAAATGCCAAGTTCTAAAGTTAGTTAAAATGCTGTAAGGAAGAGAATGAAGCAATAAAATTTGAGTTCCTCCATGAAGCAAGTTGCACTTGCCTAGACCTCTCTCTCTCTCTCTCTGGTAGGTGAAGTAGTAAATGGAAGAAGAAGAAGAGTAATGAAGAGAGAGAAAGAAGAATGGTAATAAATACCAAAGGTGGTGGTAGGTAGGGGGTTCATCCATGGTTCATGATGAACCAAAAACAATTCCAACCGAACCAAGCCAACCCCGGGCCAAGAATAAATCGAGCCAAGAAGGAAAAGCTAAGCCAGGAATTAAGTAATACAAGATAAAATACGTACACGTATTCCAAATACGTAATATGAACCACAGGCATTACAGGATGAGTGGCGCCAGCGCTAAAGAGCGCTGGGCTAGCTGGATTGCGCTCGGGACAGGGGGTCTTCTTCCCCAAAGCTGAGAGCAATGGCCATGGAACTCGAAATTTCAAAAGACCATAACTAGGTCAAATCTCAACGAAAATCCACTTTGCAAAGGTCTAAGTTGTGTAAAATTAAATTCTCTTCCACATGGAACAATCAAAACATGAAAATGAACAAGTTTTATAGATCAAAACCACCAAAATCCGAAAATACTTCAATCCTAGATATACAAAATTCCAAGCTCCAAATGGAGAAAACCCAAGTTCTAATGTTGCTCAAAATGAGCTAATAAAGCTATTAGACAAATAAAATGTAGCCTTCAAGTGATAGCAAGATGCAACTTGCCTAGGTTGGTGGGGTGTTAATGGTGGAGAGGAAAGAGTAATGAGAAAGAAGATGAAGAAAATAAATGAGGAGAGAGAGAGGGAAAATTGATATTTATGGTAGGGTGGTGGTTCTCCATGTCAACCCAAAATAAACCAAGCCAAGATAAACCAAGGTGAACCAAGTCAAGGCCAATAAACCCTTTCTCTAGTAATTAAACCAAATGAATCATGAAATAAACCAAGCCTCACTAATCCAAAAATAAACCAATGAACCACTAAAACCAATTGAACTATCAATGCCAATAAAACCAAGCCAAATGCAAAATAAACCAAGATAACTAATCATGACTAAATAAAATATGGGTCCAAAACACGTAGACGTACACTAAATACGTATCACGAATTTGGGACATTACATCCTACCCACCTTAAAAGAATTCCGTCCTCGAAATTTAATCAAGAGGCTAGAGATGTAAGGGAAAGCTATTCTATCATAGGCAATCTACCACTACCAATCAATCATACAATCATTCATGCAAGCAAGGATTCGAAGCGTAAGGCATAAGGAAGATATTACACCTTACGAGTCAAACCAGCCGGGATGACCTGATCAGATATCATCCTCATGCTCCCAAGTTTGACTCTCCCAAAGAGGGATGACTCTTAAGCAACACGGACTGAACTGATAGTCTTGCGCTTGAGGTCTCTCTCTTTGGTCAAACATGGACACGGGCCTCTCCTCATACGAAAAGGTTGGTACCAATAACCAGTTTCCAATGACCTAGGATATGGCTCGGGTCCGGGATGTTCCGTTGCAATTAGGATACATGAAATACGTCATGCATCCCGCATAATGACGGTAGAAAAGCAAGATGAGAGGACACATATACCTCTCGGCCAATTCTGAACCTGAGCCTGGGCTAAGGCAAACTGTCGCGGGTTCTGTTGCTGGAAAGTCTGGGCCTGAGTCGGCAAGGGCCTCGGGAACGGGAACTGCTGTTGCTGGTGAACTGGAGCTGGTGCTGGTGCTGGTGCTGGTCCCCTAACCGAGGGACTAGATACTATCGATGCTGAATCAACTCTGAACGGGCAGGACCCCACCCTATGGTCCGGTGCTCCACACAATAAACACAATTCCAACGCCTTGCGACACTCTGCTACCACGTGTCCAGGCTTCCCACAATAAGAACAGCCCACAGCGGAAGACTGCGCTGGCTTCTGTTTCTGCTGAGAGTACGTCAAGGTTGAGTGCTGGTCCGACGTAACTGAAGCTGCTCGCCTCGGAGCTCCAATAGTTAAAGTCCTAGCTGCTCGGGGTGGTGCCGAAGACTGGTTCATTTGACTATGGGACCGCTTCCGACCTCCGGTCCTGTCCACTATTCTCTGGGAGGTATACTCGTGCCTCCTCGCTGCTCGCAACACCGCATCATAGGTCTGATGCTCGAACTGTTCTACTGCCAATATAATCTCCAGGTGAAGTCCCTGCTGGAACCTCTGCGCTCTGTCAAACTCGGTTGCCACCAAGGTGGGAGCAAACCGATTGAGTCTGGAAAACTCGGCCGCATAACCTTCGACCGTCCTCCCCATCTGCTTAAGATTACTGAACCTGGTCTGCAAGTCATATCGAGCCACTGCATCATAATACTTGGTCTGGAACTTTTCGCTGAATACTGCCCAGGAGACAAGTGTTGCCAATCCCACTGCTTGTGCGGCCCACCAACTGCGGGCTAAATCCAATAACTGTAGGTGCACCACAGCCACCTTCTCGTCTTCTGGAGTCTTCGCGGCTTCGAGAATCACCTATGTATCCTGTAGCCAAGCATCGGCAGCAATGGCATCCTCGCTGCCATCGAAGAATGGAGGGTTCAGGCGCTTGAAACTGTTGACCACACTGTTACCTCGAGGACCACTTCTATTCAGAGCATCTTGTACTACTTGGTGCAGGGCATCTCCCTGACGATCTTGGGACGCAAGCAACTCACGGATGAGTCCTACCAAGCCTCCGTCCTCTGACCCTGTTGGCTGGACGGGCTGAACTGGCGGTACTGGTTCTCCAGGAGGCACGGCTCGGAAGGCTGCTGCTGAGGACTGAGCTCCTTCTGGCTGATCAACAGGAACGATGTCACTGGAGCAAATGACATCAGAGATATTAAGGAAGGACCAGGATCGATCAATAATACAAGCATGTTATCAAGTCAGGAATTCAAGGAGATATGAAGACACGAGTGGAGATCAAAGGAGAGTACAGATTGAGACATCTATCCGGTAAACCCTCACACATCTTGATTAACAAGACCTGCATGGGCCACCACTTAAACCATGTCACGCCCCAGAACCAGAATACTGGAGAGCGGGGGCGTACATAGCCAGCTACGTATAACGGAATGGAATCCACACCGCTATACGGTCACGGCTGTCTAGATATGTGAGGGTTTCACTACAATCCATCAGTCTCTTAAGGTCGTAAAATAGCCTATTGTCTCAATCTCAACCAACTAAAAATAGTTACAAGATGTCAGACCACCAAATACACAATAGTAAGGCGTCCCATACATTACATATTCAGAATGATCATGAAGCTAGTCGTAATAAAATGTGAGGACTAGCAAGAGTTCAGTCATACATGATCAACCTTCGGGGTTTGTCAATCATGTTACAGCCCGTAGGCAGACAATAAGTAAAGCTGCAATCGAGCTAACACTTGCTCGTCGGCTAAACGCCTCAAAAGAATAATTTACAATATTACAGTGGGAGAACAAAAGAAACCCATTCGATGCCCTGGTTACGCCTGGTGACCACCATCGGGCTGAAAAGCAGGGAGATCCTTTGGTGCTGCTCCGGTATCTGGCCATACAAAACCAGCTGGGTCAGACCCCAAAAAGAGCAAGTGCCACAAAGGAGACTTCACTTAAGGAAACCAACAAATCATTAGCATTCAACATGTAAGAACACAATAAGTAACACGGATTGGGGTTTGTGCACTACCAATGCACTTATCCCAATCAGAGAAAATAACTAAGTGAAGCATCATTGACATAAGACAACTGGAGAATCATGCTAAATAAAATATAGCTGGGCAGTATATGAAGAGAAGAAGAAGGTACTATTTCGGAAGCCAGGTTACAATCCTTAAACCAAACAAGGACCGAGATTGTAACCCTTCGCCAGAACAGAACTTAGTATCTGATCATTTATTGCTAAAGGTGACAATCATTATGGTGAAAATGAGAGAGTACAATAATAAAAGTGACAATGAAGAGTACAATACGCTAGAGTGACAATAGAGTACAATCATTATAGTAACAATCTGGAGTGACAATCATTATGGTGAAAATGAGAGAGTACAATGATAAAAGTGACAATGAAGAGTACAATACGCTAGAGTGACAATAGAGTACAATTATTATAGTAACAATCTGGAGTGACAATCATTATAGTGACAATCTAGAGTGACAATCATTCAATCATTCTGGTACAATCTTTCAATCAATCACTTCTAGACAATACTATACTGGACTAGACTCCATCCATTCAATCACGACCAATCATTGCCTACGGCTTTCTACATTAACTAACTAGGGTTATCACAATCCTAGTTACTAGCAAGATACAATGAGATGCTCCAAGTAGTCACAGGCCCTGCAGCTATCCAGGTTATCCAGGCGAACTTTATAGTGACAATTTAGAGAGTTCGATCATTAAAGTGACAATCAGAGAGAGGACAATACACTAGGGCGACAATCATTCAATCATTTAAAGTGACAATGGAGAGTGCCCCACATAACAGTGGGCTGGAAATGTGCCATACTCGTCGGTAGGCTACAAGTCCAAACATTTACGGCCGGGATAACGGAATCGCCTGTAACTGGGGAACATCTCTTCATGACTAGTGAATTATTCTAGTTATTAACCTTAGTTTATTTCAATATGTACCCCTGACCGTGGTACTCAGGGATCCATGCCCTAGACATGATGCAAGTCACACTGGTTCATTTATCAATACATTCACAAGTCACCCACGGTGTCCAGGTTAATATTACATTATCATGTCAATAGAGCCGTCGCAACGGCGCTCAATAAACTCTGCCATTCACTTATCTGGAGTGCACCACCACGGGTCACTATCAAGTTGCTCACAGAATTCAATACATCAATCATGCTATGCTCACATTATGCTCATATCAATGTCGTGTCAAAAAGGCGTAAGGATATAAACAGGAAATACCATGCACTAAAAGAAGATGAAATAAAATATAATACAAATAGGTGCCAAGACCAGACTGCGCTGGGCAGCCAGGGTCAGGTTGCGCCAGGGTGAGCTGCGCTGGGAAGAGTCAGGCCAAGTCATGTTGCGCCAGGCACTAGACTGCGCAAGACTAGGTTGCGCATGCCTCAGGTTGCGCCTGAGTCAGGTTGCGCCTGAGTCAGACTGCGCATGGGTCAGACTGTGTCTGGCTGGATTGCGCTGGGAGGGGGCAAGCTGGACTGCGCCAGGCTGGGTTGCGCCAGCACTGGATTGCGCCAGCACTGGATTGCGCCAGGGCGGACTGCGCCAGCACCAAGAGGCGCTGGGCTAGGCAGCGCCAGCGCTAAAGAGCGCTGGGCTAGACTGGGTGAGTGGCGCCAGCGCTAAAGAGCGCTGGGCTAGACTGGGTGAGTGGCGCCAGCGCTAAAGAGCGCTGGGCTAGCTGGATTGCGCTCGGGACAGGGGGTCTTCTTCCCCAAAGCTGAGAGCAATGGCCATGGAACTCAAAATTTCAAAAGACCATAACTAGGTCAAATCTCAACGAAAATCCACTTTGCAAAGGTCTAAGTTGTGTAAAATTAAATTCTCTTCTGCATGGAACAATCAAAACATGAAAATGAACAAGTTTTATAGATCAAAACCACCAAAATTCAAAAATACTTCAATCCTAGATCTACAAAATTTCAAGCTCCAAATGGAGAAAACCCAAGTTCTAATGTTGCTCAAAATGAGCTAATAAAGCTATTAGACAAATAAAATGTAGCCCTCAAGTGATAGCAAGATGCAACTTGCCTAGGTTGGTGGGGTGTTAATGGTGGAGAGGAAAGAGTAATGAGGAAGAAGATGAAGAAAATAAATGAGGAGAGAGAGAGGGGAAATTGATATTTATGGTAGGGTGGTGGTTCTCCATGTCAACCCAAAATAAACCAAGCCAAGATAAACCAAGGTGAACCAAGTCAAGGCCAATAAACCCTTTCTCTAGTAATTAAACCAAATGAATCATGAAATAAACCAAGCCTCACTAATCCAAAAATAAACCAATGAACCACTAAAACCAATTGAACTATCAATGCCAATAAAACCAAGCCAAATGCAAAATAAACCAAGATAACTAATCATGACTAAATAAAATATGGGTCCAAAACACGTATACGTACACTAAATACGTATCACGAATTTGGGACATTACAAATTTGGAGCCCAACTTTCTAGATTCTAAACTTTATATTATTTTTTTCCTACATTAAATTTTGACCACACAATTTTTGGGACCGGAGCTCACTTTATCATTTCTTACTATTCTCATACAAACCCAACCCATTCTACATTTACCTTTTTTTTTGAAATTTTGGGCTCCAAATTGCATTGGAGAGTCCCAACTACTAATGATGCTCTAAGAATGACATTTTTATAAAATTTGTATTTACTTATTTTTAACATTTTTTTTGCACGTGCATATTACTAGTATATATAATTGAGGTGAGGAGGAAAAAAACGGTTTAGTTTCAGGTTTTAAATGCTAAAAAAATGTTATTTGGTTTTGGGTTTTAGCTTCCGTCTAAAATCGAACAAGAATTATGCAACTATATAAATACTCTCAATTCTGCACATATTTTGTGACTAAAAATGTATAGTCTAAAAACACAACCTAACCATTAAAAATAGAAACATCCCAACCCAAAAAAATCCAATCGATTATTCGGTTCGATTTTAGATTTTTAGAATTTCGGTTTTGACTATTTTGGTTCGGTTGAAACTTGAATCCAAATAGACCGAACAGTCGCCCCTACTTTATATATAAATTGATAGAAGAGAGCTGGAAAATCTGAGAATTTCTTTCCAATATATAAAGGGATATATGTTGATAACTTTTCAAACTGTTCCCAAGATTTGGAAAATGCATATTTTTGCTATCAATAGACATCTTAGCTGAAATGATCTATTTGTAAATCAAGTCACAAATCAGTGACTGCCTTTTGGGTGAAGAGTCACAAAAAGTATAAACTGAATCTGGACCCAGAAATTCATCTTCATATGAAGAATTAATCCACAACCAGCCATCACAAAATCCTACAGCAATGCCATCTCAACAGCCAAAAGCATATTGACAGAGTAAGCACCCAAATGTTACTCATACAATGAGTTGGGTCTTTCCAAACCACTGTCAGAAAACACAGGCGAAACAATCTAACAACAGTTCATCGATCACATCCTCCTGCATAAAATAACGTATATAATTATATTCACACTTCACACTTGCATAAACCAATATGTAGCAGATCAAAGAACAAAACATAATCAATTCAACCTGCATAAACAAGCCTATCAGAACAAGGAAAATCTATCATGTCTTGGTACCAACTAATCAGAAAGTACTGTATTATATGGCGTTGCAAGCCCAAAAAAATTGTTTCACATATAGGAGTTTCAAACATAAATAATCTCCCAACTTCTTTCTAAGAGAGCATCAGCCGAATTATGAAACATACAATCTGAGGAATAGTCTCAGTTTGATGGAACAGGCAATATACTTGCACCTCGGCTGACAATTAGGAGATTAGTTCTCAAGTTAACAAGGAGTTTATTTGAATATTAGGGCATCGCGGCCTGGTCCAATGCCAATGTAGTGAATGGGCACACCAACAAGCTCTTCTATCCTCTCAACATACCGGCGAGCAGCTTCAGGAAGGTCCATGTAGTTTCTTATTTTAGAGATGTCACACTTCCAACCAGGTAACACTTCATAATCCACCTGTGTCACGCAAAAAAATCCTTCATCCTAAATATACCTTGTTAATGAAACCTGACAAAGATATTTATGAAGGCCAAATAAGTTAAAAGTTGTCAACATAAACTTGCCTGTATCTGCTCAAGAACTGAGAGATCAGCCGGGAATGATTCAATCTGTTCGCCACCGATTTTCCTGTAGGTGACACCCAGCTTGATTTCCGGAAGATCCGAAAGGACATCAAGCTTTGTGAGATTGAGTGACGAAAAACCATTGATCTGACAGCAGTACCTAAGCGCAACTATATCAAGCCAGCCACAACGTCTAGGACGACCTGTGGTTGTCCCAAACTCCATTCCAGCAACCCTAAGTACATCACCACCTTTACCCAAGATCTCAGTTGGAAAAGGACCCGAGCCAACTCGAGTAGTATAGGCTTTTACCTAAACATAAGAAAGAAAAAAAATCAAATTCAGAAGTAGACTAAGATGTTAACAGTTGTATTGGAAACTTGCAGAGAACTTAATTATTCTTACAACTCCAATAAGGTCACCAAGGCATCTCGGAGCAATGCCAAGTCCAGTGCAAATCCCACCAGCTGAAGGACTGGACGAAGTCACAAATGGGTAAGTTCCAAAATCGATATCCAACATTGTAGCTTGACCACCTTCTACCAATATCTTCTTCTTCTGAAGTATGGAATCATTCATGACATGGACAGTATCTGCAATGAATGGCTCCAGTCGCTCTGCAAACCTCTTGTACCTCTCAACCTCATCCTTGAGCATGGCACTGCTGTATTTAAATCCAGCAAACCGTGCAGCTGCATCCTTTAGTAAGACTTCGAGCTTCTGACCAAAGGTATCCATATGCCTAAGATCGCAAACACGTATCCCATTCCTAATTGCCTTGCTTGAGTAGCATGGGCCAATTCCTCTCTTTGTTGTCCCAATAAAGGAGTTTGCTAGTTCCGCTTCTCGTAGGCCATCAACTTCTTGATGGAAATCAAACAACAGATGAGCACGATCAGATACCAATATCCTGCCATTGCAATTAACACCGTTTGATTCTAAGCCATCAATTTCCTTAAATAATCCAGGCAGATGCACCACTACTCCATTTCCAATTACACAAAGCGTTTCTTCATTAAGAATTCCAGATGGAACAAGATGGAGAGCGAACTTCTTGCCCTCAGAGTTGTAGATGGTATGCCCAGCATTTGCTCCGCCCTGCAGCAAAAAAAATAAATATTATGATGGATGATATATGAAACGTATATAAGCTAATTTTCATTGTATGCCACCAATCAGTTAATACAGTTGAACTGAACATAAGAAATTCTAAGCCACCAATCTCTTGATGGAAGCATTCTGTTGTTGCCACAGTCCACAGCTTCCTTCAATCAGTTAAGAATGGATATCCTAATCTGAAAAACACTAGCCTGCTGTTTTGAAATTTTTAACTGTAATTAGAATTTCAAAGATCACAATTCTGTTGTATCTATAATGTTAATTTATTATTTAGGACTGAGGAGTAAACAAACAAATAACAGGCACATCTTAACATTGATACTTCGAGATATTTGCATCTCATGGAAAGATAAAAATGATTTTCCACGATGATATCCAGGCACAAAAAGCATCAAGCTTACACTATTGAATAAAAATGAGATCCTATCTGGTAAAGAAAGATTCATGTAAAATAAAGATAACAGTGAAGAGTAGATCAGTTATAATATGGATATCAACACTGAAAGACACCAAAATTTCGGGATAACTGCTTTGTTGTTGATTTTGTAGCCATTGAATAAAGATGCTAGACTGAAATTGTTTGGCTAAATTTCTTTTCTCATATGCCACAGGCCAGAAATGTAAAGGAAGGCGTATTCTATACCTCCTCTTAACTAGTTGCAGTTGAAATGATTTTTTCAAGTACAGGACATCACAGACAGACACCCAGAACAGAGAAGACATTGACTGACGTTAACCATCTGGTACCAACATTCTGATTGGAGAGAAGTTCCCAACATTACCATATGGAGAAAACAAGTTTCCAATATCCAGGTAGCGAATGAGCGATTTATCCACATACAAAAGTGTACATATGCAAATAGCAAGCATACATGAATAGTCAATATATGTTCACATATGTGAAGATGACAACACAAGATAGGCACACGATATAAGGATCAAACGTGAGAACCACAATTGTGTCTACATAAGCATATTTTACAATAAAACGACACTAACCACACATCAACGTCACTACACAATCAATCAGCAATGCAACATTGCAACTGTCAAAAGTAACTTTACAGGAGCTCAACCAGCCAGGAGTATAGCTGTCTGTCTCACATAAATTAGTAGGATTTTCCAGTAATTAAAGTTCTTGGTACACTACTAAGCCCACGAGTAAATATCCAATCTAAAGTACAAGTTCAACCTTAGAGCTAAATATGTTTACGTTTGGGAAGAACAGTGTCAACCAACAAATTTCCTATAACTTAAAACTCACGAGCTAGCAGTGTTTTCTTTCTCCCCAATGCCGCCATGCATGATACTACCAAAATCAACCCTTTCCATTATGGACTGACTATGCAATTTTCTCAAGTCTAATACTATATATTCCCATGCCAAATAATTTGGCTACCGATCCAAGCAGTACTCAAGACACCTGATCTAGGTGTGAGCCTAGGTGCCTTGACCTATCCAAGTGCAAAAAGATATCTAGGAGTTAGGTCACTAAGTTGACCATCTTTTAACATAGGCATATGTAAACATGTTACCCTCGCCTATCTTCCATAGTAATATTACCATTTTAAATGTACTTATCACAAGCTTGAACATCAACAATCAGTGTCCTTAACAACAATCTATTGGAGAATGAAAACAGGAAGACATTTTGAACCAACCTATAATCAAATATTATCTGGCCTAGCACCAATTCCAATTCATTGCAAAGGATATAATAATGTCCAAGAAAACTTGAGAGCTTAGAATTCAGGGTGAAGCATATTGAATGATGGCTTCAGTCTGACTAGCAGCTATTTTGTTCTCAAAATAGAATTAGGAGGACAATGCTTAAAGGAGATCATAAAGGTGGCTTCCACCTGTGGATGCGATCCTTGAAAAAATATAATAGAAAGAAATAAAAGAAAGAAAAACATATAGAAAGTAGTAAAAGTACCTACCCATGTAAAAGGCTCGACCTCCTAAAATGTCTTGAAAACACTATGCTTTAGTAACCTACCCATGTAAAAGGCTTGACCTCCTAAAATGTCTTCAAAACATTATGCTTTAGTAACCTTGATATGTTCATAAACTCCATATCTAGCTGAGTAGCAACCCTTGTCAAGATTCCAGAATATGCTTCATATCCTGCTCCAACTATTTGGTGAACTGTCGAATTCCATCATAGGCTCATAGCCGGGCAAAGGCTCAGTTTGCTCAAACTAATAGCAACTAAGATCCTTCCTGACACCCGAGATGAATTACCCTCTCAACCAACATTTATTGCATGAATGAGGAGAGACTTGAGCAAATGCCTGAAAAAACTGATCGTGGTGACTAACACCAACCCTAAGGCTGTGTTTGATTAGACCTTTTTTCCGTGGAAAATATTTCCATCACAAATATTCCACCAATTGTAGTGTTTGATATCTTATATTTTCCATGGAATTATTTTCCAAAAAACTATCATTTTCCATATTTTCTTCTAAAATGGTGGAAAATGAATCTTGCCCAACTCATAGGAAAACATCATTTTCCATGGAAAATAACTATTTTTCATGGAAAATAATGACAATCAAACACCCAAATTAAGTTTTCCATAAGAAAATTTTAAAATTCCATGGAATTTTTTTCCAAGGAAAATAATTCCATGGAATTAATTTCTTTTCCACCTTGCAATCAAACGCACCCTAAATGAATTATAGACTCCACTTCCACCAACCAAACTTCTTAATCTGATGGAACAAGATCAATGTACAGCTTTCGCAAGGAAAGGACCAGAACCAGCATATCCCTCATAATCTGATGGAAGTAACAATTTGGTAGCAATTAGCTACATCATTCTTTCCTCTCCTGATTCATATGCCTTTTCCTTTCACTTCTTCCTCAGATATCACATCCAAAGAGTCCTTAGTCACATATAATTAATTTCTTCTTCTATCATATTAAACCTTCATGGGAAAATTACTCCACTTTTACCTTACCAACGACACCTTTCCTTCATCCATGGAATTTTGTTTACTTAACTGCCCTATGTTGCATACTGGATGTATGTAAAAAAGATCTCTTGTGCTTTTGTTCTAACAATTAAACATTATGAGTTCACATCCAACTGGTCCTTTAAGAAGACAGAGCTTCTAAGCACATAACTGTAACCTTTATCGAGTTCTCAACTCACAAAGAAGTTGAGGGCCTTCTGCTTTCCAACCTTCGGATTACCATACTTTTATCTCTGTCCTTAACTTTTAGTTCTAGTTTGAGAACAGTTTGGAAAAGAAAACTGGGGTTTAGCATAGTTAAGAATACAAACTCCAAATAACTTCACTTTGGTGCTTTTGGGTGGATTTTCGAGTCGGATAGAACTCCATTTCTAACTCCAAAAAACTTTCCAAACCGGAGTTAGCAAAACTCCAATCTGATTGGACTTTCGTGAAAGTCCATTTTAAACTCATTTCATTCCTTAACAAAATTCCATGGCTACTTTCAAACTCCCAAATGTCCCCTTCTTAAATATAACTCCAGGTTTCCCAGTGGAGTTTCATTTTTCCAAACACCAGTTTCAGAACTCCAAAATAAAACCCAACTTCACTTTGACAAAATCTTGTTCCCAAACTAGGCCCAAGAGAAAAAAAACACTTGCTCTTGATTCAGTACCGTAACCTACTCCTAATGGTCTCCCAAGAAGTGCAATTTTTGTAACACTGCATCATGGTATTTATCCACTATTCCACCTACAAGAACCCTATCTTCCTCAACCATGTATCTCTAAGTTCCGGTGTTGAATATCATCTTATGAAGCTTCAACTTTTTCAAGAAATATTAGAAAAAACCATATTCGATAAATATTCAATTAAATTTAGTCAAAAGTAACACTTAAAGTCTTAAAGAAGAGAAAATTATAATCTATTTATATGATGAGAAAGATAGCAAAGTGGGGCACGAACTCAAATCCAGGAAGAACCCATCAAATTTCTGCCGCCTATGTTGCACAGACAAGGAGATGGGAGGACATGCCTCGGAAATGACGACGACTAGTCACTGGTTCTGGCATGTCCTACTGTATTTTAACATGACACTGCATTGATATTTGAAGAGCCCGTGTTTCCTAGTCTAAAACAAAGAACAGAAATTAGTGATCAAAATTTTACTTCAAACTGAATTTTATAGCCATAACACCACCCAAATTCGAAGTATCCAGCAAGTATCTGCAATAAACACCACTTAGATACAGAAGATTAATAAACAAGTTCAATCAATCTACTTATACCCGTTATTAAAACTGGAGAATCCTGCACATGAACAAAAATAAATATTCAGCTCAAGAAAAAAATACAGGCCAAAAATCAACAAATACCACTAAATTTCTTCCACTGACAGCACTTAAAAAGAGAACAAAATCAAAACTTCGCCACTTAACCCATCAACAATAAAAAATCAAAACTTTAACAAATACCCACAATTTTTTTTCTCTCCGTTGTAAATGACCAAAATTGTTTTTTTTCTTCTTCTAATAAATGTCCACTAAATTTCTCCACTGCTAACGTTAAAAAGATACCAAAATTGCAACTTTCCCATTAAACAAGAGTCGATAAGTGTTCATCAACAGACGGTTCAGCTTCAAGAAAAGAAGCAAACCCTCCTAAAAATTATCTTCAACCAATAAACTTCTTCCCCTGAGGACACTGACAAGGGACCAAAACAAAACAAAACAAAAATAACAAATAGGCAGTAACTTTCCCCCACCTATAACACTTATAAATGACAAAAATCACAAATAGCCACTAAATTCTTCCATTTGATAACACTATAACTGAACAAAATCGAAACTTCAAGAACAAACACCCACACATTTCTCCCAATAATAACACTTATAAATGACCAAAAACAAATTTTTAACAAATACTCGCTAAATTTATTTCACTGCTAACACGTAAAACTGATCAAAATCGAAACTTCAACGTGTATCAACAACCAACAATAACACTTACAAGTGACCAAGATTAAATTTTTAACAAACACCCACAAAATTTCTACCACAAATAACACTTATAAATATAAAAAAATCTAAAGATTTTGGTTGCGAACCTGGCATCGAGCGACTATATCGAAGTGCTTGGCCAGAATATCGACGAGCTTCCCTTTCCCTTCGTCCCCCCACTGGGATCCCAGCACGCCGGACACCTGGCTCAAGGATCCGACCCGGTTCACCTTCTCCGCGGCCGGCGCCTCCGCCGCCACGGCGGAGCACTCCAGACGCTTCCAGGAGATTCTAGAAGGCGGCGCCCGTAGTCTACTGGGGAGCAGCGACGCCGGCCTTCCGGCATTGAAGCGGGTACGGGCAGAGGGAAAGGCGGTCGGGTCGAGGGTTGGAATGGAGGTGGCCATTGCTTTTTGGTCCAAAGGAGCCTGCTTTTCTTCTCCTTTGGTATGTTATGAAGGGAGAAAGTATGTGGCGGCGCCGAGTCGGGTTAGACTCCGGTATATGCCAAAACCCATTAAGATTTGGTACATATCAAAACCCTTGTGGGCCTTGGCTATTGTGACTTTGGCCATCTGGTCATTTCTAAAAGGCTTTCTATGGGCACCACACAAATTACTAGGGGCTATTCCAAAAATGTTTAAAAATATTATAGTTTGCCATCATTTTTTTTTTTACTTGGAGCTAGCCCAATTTTTTTCTAGTTAGTAGGACTGCCAACATGCTGGCAGTCCTAACATTATGTTAGGACTGCCAACATGCTGGCAGTCCTGGCATAATGTTAGGACTGCCAACTTGCTGGCAGTCCTCGGAGGAGAAGAAGAAGCAACAGCACCTACATCCATCCATCCATGTCTCCTCCTCTCTCCTCCTCCTCCTTGCTCCTCCTCCTCCTCCGGCCCCGTCCTCCGCCCCCTCCGCTTCTCCACCGCCGTCGCCTCCTCCTCCTCCAGCCCCGAAGAAGAAGAAGAAGCAGCAGCAGCACCTACATCCATCCATCCATCCATGTCTCCTCCTCTCTCCTCCTCCTCCTCCTTGCTCCTCCTCCTCCTCCGACCCCGTCCTCCGCCCCCTCCGCTTCTCCACCGCCGTCGCCTCCTCCTTGCTCCACCTCCTCCTCCTCCGGCCCCGTCCTCCGTCCCTCCGCTCCTCCACCGCCGCCGAATTCGACTTCATGCACGTCATCCACTCCCGCTACCCCTCCGTTGGAGCAAGGAGGAGGAGGAGGAGGAGCAAGGAGGAGGAGGAGAGAGGAGAGAGAAAAAAACCTAATATTGGACTGCTCCCAAGTAATTTTCGGGACGTCCCCAGTAAAAGTTCTTCAAACCTGGGCTGTCCCCTAGTAAAATGACGCCCCCAGTAATTGTTGTGGTGCCCATAGAAAAAGCCTTTCTAAAACTGAGTTTCTATCCTTACTTGCTATTTTCTATAATAAAATTTTTATCTACACACAAAATAATACTTTTTCAATAGTTCTTTATTTTTATCCTACATGATAAAAAAATTTAATTCAACAATTTAATAATATAAAATCTAATATTAATTTATGTGAAAGATCGACCTACGATACGACACATAAGATATAAATTGGAATATAAATAATGGTCATGAGAGAGATTTTTTTCTTAAGAGGTTTTATACCATATAAATAGGAGATAGAAAATCCCATTGGATATGGCCTTAGGGGCTGCTTGGTTTGACGAATTCCGAGAAAGTAAAAAAAAAATCCAAAAATCAACATTTTATGTATACATTGCACTGAAGTTGAAATAAGTTGATTTTTTTTCCCCGAGTACTTTGAATAAATGGAGGTTAGAAGTGGAAAAAATCTAAAATTTTATGTTTTGATAGTTGTTGAAGTGAATTGGAAAGTGTAACTTTTTGTAGTTGTTATAATTTGAAAAGTGTTGAAGCTGAGAGGAAGTGAAAATCCAAGGAAAAGTGAAAAGTGGGAATGATGATTTCTCACTCATGTGTTCTACTTCGAAGTAAAAGAACCCATTCAAAATTCAAATTTGTGGTAGACAATATTTACTATTCGTGTCACTTCCTAGTAAATTTTGTCCGCAAATCTTCCAACCAAATAGGTGAAGTGGTCTAAAAACCAACAACCCCCCCCCCCCCCCCCCCCCACCCCACAAAAAAAAAAAAAAAAAAAAAAAACTTTATTTCTTTCATCCAATATTGGATGTATTTATGTTTCTTTCATCTAAGCTTTGATGTTTTCACACATTTCTTTCATCCAATATCTTCATGCAGTATGAGAAATTTTTTTGCAATATTTTACAAAAAACTAGTATATCATACACGAATACTCACAATACTACATAAAAGTTTGGCTTAATATTTAAATTATTGTTAGACTGTGGTACTTATTGCTAAGTTTAGATCATTTTAGTCTTATGAAGTTAATGAAAGTAGGAGAAATTTTCTTACTTGGTATATGAGCATGAAGGACTCGTGAGTTAAAAAAATTTAATGAGATAATATTGTATGGATAACACGAGTCATTTTTGCAAATAATGCCTTGCATGGAAAGGAATACATGATATATGATAACACGTTAATACATGTGCATTTTACATCCCCACTGTTGGGTTTTTAGCCTTTAGTTTTAGTTTTTAGTCCCACATCGGCTAGAAAGGAATGTGTATCTCCATATATATGAGTCTTTGCTCTTTATGGAGATGCACATGCAGTGCACATGGGTGTGTACCATGTGGGATTAATTATTAATGGTATAAAGGCTTAATCAATAATTAAAAAGCTGTAAGCTTTTTGCTCTTGGAAATTTATTTCCATGGAGCTAAGCTCCGCGACTCGGACTCGGGCTCGGGCTCGGGCTCATGAGGCGTAATGTGGCGTTTTGTTGGCGCACTTTGCACTTAGCAACGTCGCTAGGCGCATAGTGCGCTTAAGTTGCGCTCGTTGCGCGACCACGTTGCGCGAGCCCAGTTACGCATGAGTTCTGTTACTTCAGAAACAGAGAGAGAAGAGTAGAGCCATTGCCAGAGGAGTTCGCCGTCTTCCGAGGAGTCAGAAGAGCAGGAGTGTTCCAAGGTTTTCCGTCAACCTTGCTGGTTCCTGGAAGCTGTTCGCAGAGGACGAATAAAGCTTTGAGCAACGGTGATAATTCACCCCAGCATTTCCATCTCTCGCCTGTCACCCTTCTGTTGCATTTAGCAGTTCTGTCAGTATCTTCTTTTTAGAAGGCACTACTGCTAGTTTGCTACGATCACGAAAATCTCTTTAGATTATTCGTGAATTACGATATCTTTTTAGATCTCGTAATTTGCAGAATCCTTCTGGATCTCTGTTGCAAAACCTTCTTTAAGGAATTGCATTTGAAACATTGTCTTTACAACTGTTTCAGTTTCTGTATTTTCCATCGAAAAGCGTGCCCCGGCGTTCCCGGCAATAACAATCTCAAAGCTTTATTGCTACGATGGAAAATATTAATGCTTCACTCCTCAATACTGACTTTTGCAAATTAGAAAAGTTTGATGGAGAGCATTATCAAGTCTGGAAGAGGAAGGTTTATCTCACTCTTCAACTTAGAGACGTTGATCACGTATTGCTTGAAGAGGAACCTACTGTTCCAGATACTGGGTCTACTGCCGCAATCTCTGCGGCTACTAAACTTCAGGCCAAGTGGAAAAGGGAGAATAGCATTTGCAGGTTGCTTATCCTGAATGCTATGGAGGATTCCCTAGCAGAATCCTATTATAAGAAGAATATCGCTAGAGACATATGGGAGTCTCTAGAAAAACTGTACGAAGAAGACAAGAACATGAGCAAAATATTTGTGGTTGAAAAATATCACAAATGGCTCTTTGAGGACGAGAAGTCCTTGTTGCCGCAGGTCAAAGAATTTTTGAAGCTGCGACAGAAGTTGGAAGACGAGGCTATGCCCCTCCCCGACAAGTTTGTTGTTGGAGGGATTGTCTCAAAGCTCCCCGCTGGGTGGAGTAAGTTCTATGCAAACATGCATAGGAAGAAGCTGGAGATCACCCTTGAAGATCTTCTGCAAGAAATTTATGTTGAAGACCAGATGAGGGCTCAACATAAAGTTGACACGCTTTCCAAGCAGATGGCTAACGCAAACTTAGTTTCATCAAAGGAACCAAAGGGAAAGGGAAAGCGTGCAGATTTCCAGAAGAAGAAGAAGAACCCTAACAACTTGAATGTTAAGGGAACTTCTTTCAAGTCAAAGAAATCTAAGGCAAAGATGCCTTGTTTCAAGTGTGGCCAGTTGTGCCATTTCAAAAGTGAATGCACAATACCGGCCAAGAAATCAGAGCAAGGTGAGCCTAGCAAAGTCTCAATGATTACTGATGTAATTGCTATGATTGGACAGGTTGATGCTGTAGGATCTGACTCAGACTGGTGGGTAGATACTGGAGCCACCTGCCATGTCTGCTCCAGTAAGGAGTGGTTCACCACCTACACACCCACTTCTGAAGCGGTTGTGATGGCGAACCAAGCACAAGCTGAAGTTCTAGGGATCGGGACGGTTATTCTGAAGCTGACTTCTGGCAAGTCTCTGACGCTTCAAGGCGTGAAGCACGTACCTGCTATCGCCAAGAACCTGATCTCGGGAGGCTTACTCTGCAATACAGGCCTCAGGATGGACATCAATGCTGGCCAGATGGTGATGTCTATCAAAGGAACATATTTCGGGAAAGCTTTTTATACCGAAGGAATATTCAAGATTCAGCTTGTAAATCAGTCCAATGTAATTAATGTAATTAATGAAATCACTCCTTCTGCTTATACTCTTGAGTTGTAGCATAATAGGCTAGGACATGTTCATTGTAAACGAATTAACAGAATGTCTAGTCTAGGACTTATCTCCAAGTGTGGGGGTAAGGTAGAGAAATGTGAAGTTTGTGCTCAAACGAAGATCACAAGGAAACCCTTTCCTCGGGTTAATCGAAGTACAGATCTTCTGGAGTTGGTACACTCAGATATCTGTGACTTCAAACAGTTCTCTACAAAGGCCGGGATGAAGTATTTTATAACCTTCATCGACGACTTCTCAAAGTATGCGTTCGTCTACTTGCTGAAGGCTAAAGACGAAGCATTCGAGAAGTTCAAGGAGTTCAGAGCCGAAGCTGAGCGGCAGACTGGACAACAACTCAAAAGGATAAGAAGTGATCGAGGTGGGGAGTACAGGTCTCATGAATTCGCATCGTTCTGTAAGAAACATGGAATTGTCAATGAGACTACGGCTCCGTACTCTCCTCAATCAAACAGAGTAGCTGAGAGGAAGAACAGGACGTTGACAGAAATGATAAATTCAATGTTGTTGACTGCTGGCCTTCCTAAGTGCTACTGGGGAGAAGCTGCATTGACGGCCACTTATATTCTAAATAGAGTGCCTCATGCAACTTCAGATGTTACTCCTCATGAACTCTGGTTCAAGGTCAGACCTAACTTGAATGTCATTCGAGTGTGGGGGTGTCTGGCGTATGTCAAGCTTCCAGATCTAAAGATTCAGAAACTTGGGACAAGGACTACAAAGACGATCTTCTTGGGGTATGTCGAAAAGAGTGATGCTCGGAGATTTCTTGATATTGAGTCAAATCATATCATTGAATCTCGCGATGCAGAATATTTTGAAGATAAGTTTGCAAGGCACAAGAATATTGTTCTTCCGGATGTTCCGGAGAATAATGAGGGTGCACAAGAGACTGAAGTCTTCAATGAAGATGTGGTCCAAGAAGATGTTGTTGATGAAACAACGGTTGAACCAGAACAAGCTGAGCCGTCAGCTAAGCGTGTGAGGAGGCCGAAGGACTTCGGAAGTGACTTTGTCACCTATCATGTGGAAGCAGATCCGCTTACCTATGATGAGGCGATGAAGACCAGAGATGCGGTTTTCTGGAAGGAGGCGATTGACAATGAGATTGATTCCATCACCTCAAATAACACTTGGGTGTTAGTTGATCTTCCTGAAGGAGCGAAACCCATCGGATGCAAATGGATCTTCAAGAAGAAGATGAAAGCAGACGGAACTATTGACAAGTTCAAGGCTAGGTTGGTAGCCAAGGGGTTTTCTCAGAAGCAGGGGATTGACTATTTTGACACGTATGCTCCAGTAGCCCGGATGACCACCATCAGAATGTTGATTGCTCTCGCAGCAATACATAAGATGGTGATACATCAGATGGATGTGAATACGGCTTTCCTAAATGGCGAGCTGACCGAAGAGATTTACATGCAACAGCCAGAGGGATTTGTCATCAGAGGTCTTGAAGACAAAGTCTGCAAGTTGGTAAAATCCTTGTACGGTCTTAAACAGGCTCCCAAGATGTGGCATGAGAAATTTGACAAAGTTATAAGGTCAAATGGTTACATGGTCAGCGATACGGACAAGTGTGTTTACACGAAGTTCGCTGATGAAAGAGGTGTGATCGTTTGTCTGTACGTGGACGACATGCTTATCCTAGGTACGGATATTAGATGTGTCACGGAGACAAAGAAATTCATCTCAAGCAAGTTCAGTATGAAGGACTTGGGGGAAGCTGATGTGATCTTAGGGATCAAGATCATCCGGACAGACACTGGACTAGCGCTGTCACAGTCTCATTATATTGAGAAAATGATCACTCGTTATGGGTATCGAGATCTTCCAGGGATCGATACGCCGTACAGGTGTGATCTGAAGCTGAAGCCTAATTCAGGGGAAAGCGTCAGGCAGCTGGAGTATGCAAGCGTAATCGGGAGTTTGATGTATGCTACTACTGCCACAAGGCCTGACATAGCTTTCGTCGTGGGAATGCTGAGTCATTTTACGAGCAATCCAGGTGTTGAACACTGGAAAGCTGTGGAACGGGTTATGAGATATCTCAAGAAGACTCAGACATATGCACTGTACTACAGCGGAGATCCGTCGGTAGTGGAAGGCTTCAGTGATGCCAGTTGGTGCTCAGAGGTGGAGAGCGAGAGGTCCACAGGTGGATACATTTTCACAATGGGTGGAGCTGCTATATCGTGGAAGTCGAAGAAGCAGACTATGCTCTCGCGGTCATCCATGGAATCTGAGTTCTTTGCACTTGATACCGCAACCGAGGAAGCAGAATGGCTTCGGGAGCTCATGTATGATCTTCCAGTGGTTGGGGCACAAATACCGGCGATACCGATATACTGCGACAACCAGGCGACTGCGACGGTGGTATCAAATGACCTTTTCAACAGGAAGAAGAGGACTGTGCGATTGAAGCACAGGGCAGTACACGATCTTATCAAGAGAGGTGTTATTGCAGTAATTAATGTTCGGAGTCAGGAGAACCTGGCGGATCCGTTCACCAAGGGCCTCAAGCGCCAGCTGGTCGATGACACGGCTTGTAAAATGGGCTTGAAGGCATTCTGATATTGTATTATTGTATTCCTACCATAAAGTTTTATGCTATTAGTTCAAAGATTTATCTACTAGGCATCTAGCTTTTGGTTCAAGGGAGGACCACTAATCGGAAGAATATCAGGAACGGTGGGTACATGTTCTATTGGGCATGGAGAGGTTACGGACCTATAACCACTGTTGTCTACTGTTGTTTTCTGCGGAAAACAGGTCCTGTGGGAGGTTAGCTTAAATGCTTTAATGAGTTCTCAGGCATTTGGAATGTCTGGTATGCTTTACAGGAAGCATGGTAGCACAGCACTACAAGGAGTGTGACTCCATGTTATGTGTGGCAGTGACTCCACCATGAGGTTTTCGAAGGAGGTAAAGCCTCGGCTATGTTAGCCAAGTCACAGCGGCATAGCACCGCAAATAGGCAGTTGGCCTAATGCTGTATATTGAATTAAAGAGGGATGTAGTCAGCACTACAAAGAGGAGGTGTTCCTCATGTTACGGGTGGCACGACACCACAATGAGGTAAACCCGGCTAGGGATAAAGCCTCGGCCTTGCAAGCCATGTCGTAGCGGAGTAACACCGCACAGAAGCGTAAGGCTTCATGCTGGGTAGTTTGGCACTACAAAGGGGCTAGACCTCATGCTACGGGTAGTATGACACTACGATGAGATTTCCGGTGATTCGGGGTAAGGTCCTCGGCTTAAGGCCATGTCATAGCGGCGTAGCACCGCAAAGGAAGCGTTGGACGTTTCATGCCATGTCTCTTTAATAAAGAACTCACCTATAGTGTATGGAGAAAGAGATATCAGGCCGTCTCTTGAGGGTAAACTTGTAGACGCCCAATATTATACACTGAAACCAGGCTGGCACACGGCCTTAAATGTGCATCCAGAAGCACATGTAACTACATTATGTGAGTGGAAAGAATTTCAGCTATGATGCAGAATTCAAGGCTTAGTCCATTCTTGTATTATAGTTTGATTTTTGACTCACATGGGAAGATTCAAGTCTTAAGTGGCATCTATCCTAAAAGCATAATGGACAGTTACTGTGGGGAACACTCGTACTCATATATATAGAGATATATGGGGGATTGTTGGGTTTTTAGCCTTTAGTTTTGGTTTTTAGTCCCACATCGGCTAGAAAGGAATGTGTATCTCCATATATATGAGTCTTTGCTCTTTATGGAGATGCACATGTAGTGCACATGGGTGTGTACCATGTGGGATTAATTATTAATGGTATAAAGGCTTAATCAACAATTAAGAAGCTGTAAGCTTTTTGCTCTTGGAAATTTATTTCCATGGAGCTAAGCTCCGTAGGAGCTTAGCGACTCGGATTCGGACTCGGACTCGGGCTCGGGCTCGGGCTCAAGGGCTCATGAGGCGTAATGTGGCATTTTGTTGGCGCACTTTGCACTTAGCACGTCAGCATCGTCGCTAGACGCATAGTGCGCTTAAGTTGCGCTCGTTGTGCGAGCCACTTGCGCGACCACGTTGCGCGGCCCGTTATGCGAGCCCAGTTACGCATGAGTTCTGTTACTTCAGAAACAGAGAGAGAAGAGTAGAGCCATTGCCAGAGGAGTTCGTCGTCTTCCGAGGAGTCAGAAGAGCAGGAGTGTTCCAAGGTTTTCCGTCAACCTTGTTGGTTCCTGGAAGCTGTTCGCAGAGGGCGAATAAAGCTTTGAGCAACGGTGATAATTCACCCCAGCATTTTCATCTCTCGCCTGTCACCCTTCTGTTGCCTTTAGCAGTTCTGTCAGTATCTTCTTTTTAGAAGGCACTACTGCCAGTTTGCTACGATCACGAAAATCTCTTTAGATTATTCGTGAATTACGATATCTTTTTAGATCTCGTAATTTGTAGAATCCTTCTGGATCTCTGTTGCAAAACCTTCTTTAAGGAATTGCATTTGAAACATTGTCTTTACAACTGTTTCAGTTTCTGTATTTTCCATCGAAAAGCGTACCCCGGCGTTCCCGGCAATAACACCCACTAACACAATAAATGAAACATTCTTCTACTTAAAATATGTATTTATCAATATGAAATGTGCATTTTTTTTCAATATGCTGGTGAAAATATTCATGTAAAATATGCATTTATCGATGTGATATACATTTATCAGTATGTTGGTGGGAGTACTTATATAAAATAGATATTCATCAATGTATTATTATGTGTTTTAGGACACATGCTAACATATTCCATATTAAAAAAATGCTTCTATTACTGAAGTTTTTTATTTTAAATGATTAATTTATTTTATGGTTGAAAAAAAGCTCTTCTCAAATAAGTTCAAATAAATCAAAGTGGAATCAAATAAGTTTTTTTTCTTTTATTAATAATCTATCTCACCATCTATATTTTTTTCAGACTTTTGGGTTGTTGATTTCCAGTCGGGAAGAACTTTCTGAGATTTCAATCAATGTTGTTTCCGAAAATACGGATCCTTGTTTATACTTCTTTTGATTATTTTAACAAAGTAAAGGACATATGTAGTCTTCACTTGGGTTTACATGGGTCTCACTAGGTCAAGAACCAAATAAGGCCCTAATGACCTCCTCCTCAAACATATTTATTTGTGTTTGAAGGGATACTAGATATCGTAGAATAATATTTTATTTTCTTCCTTTCATCATATGGCAAGGGCCATATATATAGGGATAAGGGGCAACCCAAGGGTCATGAGTTACATAACCCAAGGGTCATGAGTTACATGATCCCAAGGGTCATGTGTAACTCATGACATAATGGTGAATAGTAAGGGTTTCACAACACTCTCCCTTATTCATCCATTTCCTTGGATCCACTTATGAAATACTTCAGGATTCAATAAGCTAATGGGGTGGATACTGCTGGATCCAGAGTAAACTTGGTTTGCCTCATTAAAACCTTGGCGTGGAAAACCCAGTGGAAAAAACTATCAGTCCTAAGGAAAAAGAGTACAACCCTATAGTTTTACTCCCCCTGATCTATACAAGCTTCAGGCTTGCAGGTCTTTTAGTTGCCTCATCCCTATTCCTCTTACAAGTTTTACAAAAGTACATCGTGGCAGTGTTTTGGTAAACAAATCTGCTAAGTTATTACAAGATTGAATTTGTTGTATT
The DNA here is from genome assembly GCA_029216955.1 of Iris pallida. Taxonomy (NCBI): domain Eukaryota; kingdom Viridiplantae; phylum Streptophyta; class Magnoliopsida; order Asparagales; family Iridaceae; genus Iris; species Iris pallida. The sequence goes on from JANAVB010037420.1 coordinate 13,194,557, forward strand.
TTGACTTGTTCCTTCTCTTGAAGGTCGTGCGTCCAGAAGAATTTGGGGGATATGTGCTTCGTCTTGTCATTCTTTATGTATCCTTTCTGAAGTTGAGCTACGCATGCTGCATTATCTTCAAAAAGGGTAGTAGGCTCAAGTTCACCAGTCTTCAACCCAGTAGATGTCAAAATGTGCTGAATGACGGAGCGAAGCCAAACACACTCCTTGCTTGTTTCATGGATTGCCAGGAGTTCAGAATGGTTGGATGAGATAGCCACACTGGTCTGTTTGACGGACCTCCAGGAGATAGCCGTACTACCGAAAGTAAACACAAATCTAGTTTGTGATTTCTCTATGTGGGGATCTGATCTATAACCTGCATCTGAATAACCAAGTAAAGTGGAAGACCCACTATTCGGGTAATATAGTCCTAGGTCTATAGACCCTTGGAGGTAGCGCATAAGATGTTTCACTCCATTCCAGTGGCGCTTTGTGGGCGCTGTACTGTATCTGGCTAATAAGTTAACTGAAAACGCTATATCAGGACGCGTACAGTTAGCTATATAGAGTAGTGCCCCAATGGCACTTAGGTAATATCACGCCCCGATCCCGCAGAGTCCTTTTCGTCCTCGCTTCGGGCTCTTTGGGACCGTTCGTCCTCGCTAAGACGTGATGCCGTGCAAGCCTAAGTTGCGCTTGCACAAGGCCAAGACCTGAAACAAGACAAGATAGACAAGTTTGACAATACGCAGCGGAACGTATCGCAGATAATTGAAGCGGCAGCGGACATATTTCAGAATACAAGTATTGAACACAATGGTAACAAGAACATTTCTCTTTATTGATTTCATTTGAACAGATTACAAGCTCTCGATTCTCTCTGATACAATACTACATTCTCTCAGAACTTTACAGATTACAATGATCCCGTTCCCATACATTACATCCTTTTATATACAAAACCAAACTCTTGCACAGATGTCATCTCTTGGCATCTCTTCTGATTTCTGGCTCCTGAGGATGAGGCACGAGCTATCGCTTCGGGCTATCCTTCTCGATGCATGGTGCACCTGCATGCAGACTGATGATGGGTCAGTATATCAGCATACTGGTGAATTGTGAACAAAGAGCTACATTTGTCTGAAACGATCACTGTTTATTTAGTGAGAAAACGTTTATTGTGATGTGATCTTGCTAGTTTTACCTAGATTTATTCCATGCATACAGAGTCAGTTTACATATCTTTTGAAAACACATCTTTGAAAAGCTACAGTTCATATATTTTAAGCATACAAGGGACTATTCAATTCTAGCACGATGACTATCCATTTCATGTACAGTACGCAGCGTATTTCATGAGCATATTCATTTCATTAGGGACAACATCTTTAGCATTCTTTTCTCTTGTTCAAGACAAACTTAGGGTCAGAATACAAGCATGATATTACATCTTTTCTTTTAGTGGAACATAGCATTTCTTGGTAACAGATTAATCTCTGCAAGCATTTGAACTTAAGCAACACATGTATATCACTTTTCAGTGACTCTTACCATAGCCGACCGTCGATCCCTGCACAAGACAAGGATTAGCATAAATATTATAAAACCAATATTGTCATTCCCTGTCCGTCTCTGCATGATTAGCTCTTAGCAAAACATTCTTTTCACTCTTATCAATATGCAACATGACAATAACTCTCGTGGTCCATGGGCAATACCCATATTAGCAGTCGGAACTTCTTGCCCAACTACTAATAGACTGACACCCCCTCTTAACTGCGGGGACTTCTAGCCCCAGGTGTCCTGTTCTCTCCTAGGCCGATCGACTCCGGGCGCCCCCAGAATCGTCGAGAGACTACCACTTGTGCACAAGCCGTCTAGACCAATGCAAATGCAACTATCATATAAACAATCATACATCAATCAAGCAGCTTGCAAACATATTCATCTTCTTCTTTTTCATGCCTTTGCAGATATACGACACGTTCAATTCGTGCCTTTCTTTTATTCAGGTCAACATGTACAAGTCCGTCTGTACATGTCTATAATTCTCAAGCATACTTAGCAGCAAGCAAATATCAAGCATTCAATTCGATTCATTAGTCTTCTCTTATCCTATCGAGCATGACAAGCATCATTTTAGTTCTTATTAGCAGGCAACGAGTCATCTTGTTAGCATGCAGATTATTTCTTTTCTTGTTCTTAGCATGGCAAGGTTCTCTATATCAAGGCAACAATCATATCTTAACGAGGCAACATGTGAATTCTCTTAAAGCATACTCAAGGATTTACCATCTTGTTATTAACAAAAGCATTCAATCAAAAACTCAGGTTCTTAAGGCGTAAGCGAATCAGCAAATGAGACTTCGTCCACTCACCCAGATTAATCGTCTTTTGTTGCAGAGCCAGCAATCCGATCTTTCTGTCTATCTAGTGCCTTCGCGGAGCGGGACACTACATAATTACCCACCGAAAAGAAGTTTCGTCCTCGAAACTTAAGGAGAAACTTACGATATCCTTAGCAGCGATAGTCCTCATCCTTCGCCATCATCAATCCATGAAATCACAATTCAGATCATATCAAAACTCTTGTTCAATCAAGCATTTCAATCTCAATCAATCAAATCGGTAAAACATTGCCGGCATCATAAAAATATTTACGGACTTATTGTATGGAACGTTCATCTCATTATTGATATCGAGTAGGCAACGGAATTTCAATCAGAAGACATGTACAAATTCAATTGAATCAAAATTGGCCAGAGGATCGTGTTGCTCTGATACCATTCTTTCACGCCCCGATCCCGCAGAGTCCTTTTCGTCCTCGCTTCGGGCTCTTTGGGACCGTTCGTCCTCGCTAAGACGTGATGCCGTGCAAGCCTAAGTTGCGCTTGCACAAGGCCAAGACCTGAAACAAGACAAGATAGACAAGTTTGACAATACGCAGCGGAACGTATCGCAGATAATTGAAGCGGCAGCGGACATATTTCAGAATACAAGTATTGAACACAATGGTAACAAGAACATTTCTCTTTATTGATTTCATTTGAACAGATTACAAGCTCTCGATTCTCTCTGATACAATACTACATTCTCTCAGAACTTTACAGATTACAATGATCCCGTTCCCATACATTACATCCTTTTATATACAAAACCAAACTCTTGCACAGATGTCATATCTTGGCATCTCTTCTGATTTCTGGCTCCTGAGGATGAGGCACGGGCTATCGCTTCGGGCTATCCTTCTCGATGCATGGTGCACCTGCATGCAGACTGATGATGGGTCAGTATATCAGCATACTGGTGAATTGTGAACAAAGAGCTACATTTGTCTGAAACGATCACTGTTTATTTAGTGAGAAAACGTTTCTTGTGATGTGATCTTGCTAGTTTTACCTAGATTTATTCCATGCATACAGAGTCAGTTTACATATCTTTTGAAAACACATCTTTGAAAAGCTACAGTTCATATATTTTAAGCATACAAGGGACTATTCAATTCTAGCACGATGACTATCCATTTCATGTACAGTACGCAGCGTATTTCATGAGCATATTCATTTCATTAGGGATAACATCTTTAGCATTCTTTTCTCTTGTTCAAGACAAACTTAGGGTCAGAATACAAGCATGATATTACATCTTTTCTTTTAGTGGAACATAGCATTTCTTGGTAACAGATTAATCTCTGCAAGCATTTGAACTTAAGCAACACATGTATATCACTTTTCAGTGACTCTTACCATAGCCGACCGTCGATCCCTGCACAAGACAAGGATTAGCATAAATATTATAAAACCAATATTGTCATTCCCTGTCCGTCTCTGCATGATTAGCTCTTAGCAAAACATTCTTTTCACTCTTATCAATATGCAACATGACAATAACTCTCGTGGTCCATGGGCAATACCCATATTAGCAGTCGGAACTTCTTGCCCAACTACTAATAGACTGACACCCCCTCTTAACTGCGGGGACTTCTAGCCCCAGGTGTCCTGTTCTCTCCTAGGCCGATCGACTCCGGGCGCCCCCAGAATCGTCGAGAGACTACCACTTGTGCACAAGCCGTCTAGACCAATGCAAATGCAACTATCATATAAACAATCATACATCAATCAAGCAGCTTGCAAACATATTCATCTTCTTCTTTTTCATGCCTTTGCAGATATACGACACGTTCAATTCGTGCCTTTCTTTTATTCAGGTCAACATGTACAAGTCCGTCTGTACATGTCTATAATTCTCAAGCATACTTAGCAGCAAGCAAATATCAAGCATTCAATTCGATTCATTAGTCTTCTCTTATCCTATCGAGCATGACAAGCATCATTTTAGTTCTTATTAGCAGGCAACGAGTCATCTTGTTAGCATGCAGATTATTTCTTTTCTTGTTCTTAGCATGGCAAGGTTCTCTATATCAAGGCAACAATCATATCTTAACGAGGCAACATGTGAATTCTCTTAAAGCATACTCAAGGATTTACCATCTTGTTATTAACAAAAGCATTCAATCAAAAACTCAGGTTCTTAAGGCGTAAGCGAATCAGCAAATGAGACTTCGTCCACTCACCCAGATTAATCGTCTTTTGTTGCAGAGCCAGCAATCCGATCTTTCTGTCTATCTAGTGCCTTCGCGGAGCGGGACACTACAGGTAAGGTACTTCAGGACCTAATAATTTCTCCCCCTCTTCCAGTGGACGGAAAGGGTCCTTCTTTACGTCCAATGATCGAACGACCATTGCACTACTAAAATACCCCACTTTACCGACGGAAGTTTAGCGACGGACGGATTCCGTCGCTAATAGCGACCAGTTTCCGACATCTTAGCGACGGATTAGCGACAGACAACATAACATAATTTTTTCCAATTTTAAATGTAAAAATTTGTCGGGTTTCCGTCGCTAAGTCGACGAACGTTAGCGACGGATTCTTTTTCGTCGCTTATTCGTCGCAAATGTTGGCGGCAAAATCTTTAAAACATTGGCGGGAACTTTAGCGACTAACTGGCGACGGATATATCCGTCGGAAAACACCTTTTAATTGGCGACGGTTTAGCGACTAATTTATTCCGTCGCTATTCCGTCGCTAGGTTCTGTGCCCTAACTTAAATTGAACCGACGGGGGAGAATTTTTCATTCCCCCCAAAACTCTCTCTCTCTCTCGCGGCTCTCTCTCTCTCGCGCGCGGCTCTCTCTCTCTCTCTCTCGCGGCTCTCTCTCTCTCTCTCTACCAGGTATCTCTCTCTCTCTCTCTCTCTCTCTCTCTCTTTCTCTAATTTTGGGTTTTGGGGCCGGGGGGGGGAGTGGGGGGGGGGGTCGGCTTCGCGGGGGGTGGAGAGGGCGGGGGGGGGGTGGTGAATGGGGTCAGGGGGTCGGGGGGGTGTGGGGAATGGGGGCAGGGGGTGGGGGGGTGGGGAATGAGGGTCGGGGGGTCGGGGGGGTGGGGAATGGGGGCAGGGGGGTCGGGGGGGTGGGGGGTGGAGAGGGCAGGGGGGTCGGGGGGGGGGGTGTTGAATGGGGGCAGGGAGGTCGGGGGGGGGTCGGGAATGGGGGCAGGGGGGTCGGGGGGCGGGGGGTGGGGGGTGGAGAGGGCAGGGGGGTCGGGGGGGTGGGAAATGGGGGCAAGGGGGTCGGGAGGGGTGGGTAATGGAGAGGGCAGGGGGGTCGGGGGGGGGGGGGGTGTTGAATGGGGGCAGGGGGGTCGGGGGGTGGGGAATGGGTTGCATTCCCCGATACGGATACGGTTTGGCATGTCCCGATCCTAAGAAATAATACTATTTCATTTAATTTAATTTCATTTAATTTCAAAACTACTAAGAAATAATACTTAAAACACTTAAAATTATGCCTAAATGTATAAATTATATGTTTTTAAATGTAAATAATTTATTAATAATTATTTGTTTTCCAATACCAAAAAAATCCGATACTTCGATCCGATACCGCCGATACTACCGATATCGCCGATACCAATACTAGATTGCTTAGACTTATATTGCAAGGTAACTAGATACAAGTTATGATACAATGTAAATGCAAGTATACATGTTAGCTAGATAGCTTAGACTTATATTGCAATCTCCTATTCACACGAGTATTGATATCGCCGATGCCAATACTCGTAGGAATATATAGTCCGATACCGATTCCGATACCGATACTTTGAACCTTGATTTAAATACATGTTAGTATAGTATCTTCACATATATGTTAAGAGTATATACATGATTAGCAAGGTAACTAGATACAAGTTATGATACAATGTAAATGCAAGTATACATGTTAGCTAGATAGCTTAGACTTATATTGCAGTCTCCTATTCACACGAGTATTGATATCGCCGATGCCAATACTCGTAGGAATATATAGTCCGATACCGATTCCGATACCGATACTTTGAACCTTGATTTAAATACATGTTAGTATAGTGTCTTCACATATATGTTAAGAGTATATACATGATTAGCAAGGTAACTAGATACAAGTTATGATACAATGTAAATGCAAGTATACATGTTAGCTAGATAGCTTAGACTTATATTGCAATCTCCTATTCACACGAGTATTGATATCGCCGATGCCAATACTCGTAGGAATATATAGTCCGATACCGATTCCGATATCGATACTTTGAACCTTGATTTAAATACATGTTAGTATAGTGTCTTCACATATATGTTAATAGTATATACATGATTAGCAAGGTAACTAGATACAAGTTATGATACAATGTAAATGCAAGTATACATGTTAGCTAGATAGCTTAGACTTATATTACAATCTCCTATTCACACGAGTATTGATATCGCCGATACCAATACTCGTAGGAATAGTCCGATACCGATATACATTGTAGAGCTCTGTTTTGCTATTCTGGATATGTTGTGACCTGTGCTGTTCTAAATAGGAGCCAGACACACTCCTGAGACGGGGGAGTATGTATAGTGATGTGGATTCTTACTAACTTATCATGTGAACCCATTTATGGGCCCTTCATTGAACCTTCTCATGTGCAACTTTCAGTCCATTCACAGTTCCCTATATTGTACTCTACATCACCTAGTTCACTTATATCTAACATCCTAACCCTAATCCAAATTTATGAGTATCGGTATCGGGCTATTCTTATGTTTAGTTTGTCTTACGATACAGATTTTCACATCCAAATTGAGGATGAATCGTTATTTTGTTGATCGTACATGGATATACAAACGGCAACACGAGAGTAGAATTGGTGTGAGTGACGATTTTCAGGCAAGCATGGAAGTATTTCTTAATTATGCAATGAGCAAAGCTCAGTACATGGACGGTAACAAAATTAAGTGTCCATGTGTTAAATATCACAATAGACGTTACGAAGAAGTGGTGACTGTGAGAGATCATTTGACCCGTAAGGGTTTCATACGTAATTACGGCCTGTGGTCATCGCAAGGTGAACTATATTCGGAAAGACAGGCTGCGGAAGCTGCTACTTATGCTTTTGATGATAATGCTGCAACGGATGTCATCGAAGACCACGGATGCTCTGTTGATTATGGAGATCTGCAGAACCTTGCACGAGATATGGTGTATGATGCGGCAGGGCCTAATTTTGATCCGGAGGATCCTAATCCCGAGGCGAAGGAGTTCTATGACATGTTTCAGGACGCAGATACTTCTCTATATCCTGGTTGTGAGACTCATTCCACACTGTCAGTGACGATACGGTTGTTGAACATAAAGTCTGATTTTAACTTGCCACAAGCTTGCTATAATCGGATCACAGAAGTAATCAAGGAGGTGTTACCGAAGGAATCAAAAGAGCTACCAAAAAACTTCTACAAGTCAAAGATGATGGTCCGACAACTGGGACTGGGGTACGAGAAGATAGATTGTTGTCGCAACGGATGCATGTTGTACTACAAAGAGAATTGCGTATCAGAAAGTTACAGCTTCTGTAATGCGGATCGTTACAAGCCAGTACAGGGAAAAGGAAAGTCGACTAGAAAGCGACGTCCTTACAAGTATATGCATTACTTGTCGATCACGAAGCTCTTGCAGAGGATGTATATGTCTCTAAATACAGCAGAACACATGACGTGGCACAGCGAAGAACGCATAAAGGACGAAGGAGAATTGTCACATCCTTCGGATGGAGAGGCGTGGAAATATTTTGATTTGTGTCATCCAGATTTTGCTGCAGAGCCTAGAAATGTACGCCTGGCGCTATGTGCTGATGGCTTCGCCCCTTTCGGACAGTCGGGATCTCAGTACTCATGCTGGCCGATCATTCTTACCCCTTACAATCTGCCACCATGGATGTGTATGAAGACTCCTTATATGTTTCTGACAGCTATCATACCCGGTCCTAAAAATCCGACGAAGAACATCGATATATATTTCCAGCCGTTGGTGGATGAGCTGAAACAGCTGTGGGAGATCGGCGTCACGACCTATGATATTTCCAGGAAACAGAACTTTCAGATGAGAGCTTCACTCATGTGGACAATCAATGATTTTCCAGCATACGGTATGCTGTCGGGATGGAGTACGCACGGCAACATGTCTTGTCCGATATGCATGGAAAATAGTAAGGCGTTCCGCCTTAGGCATGGAGGAAAAACTTCTTTCTTTGACTGTCACCGTCAATTTCTGCCCGCGACCCATCCTTGGAGAAAGAATAAGGACGCGTTCAGATATGGAAAACAATAATTTTCTCAACCTCCTGCCAGATTTTCGGGATACGATATTTGGGAAGCTGTAAAGGAATTGCCCACCGCAATGGAAGATCCATCGAACCATCGTGTCGAGGGGTTCGAACAAAGCCATAACTGGACCAAACGGAGTATCTTCTGGGACTTGCCTTATTGGAAAGATAATCTTATAAGGCATAATCTTGATGTCATGCATATCGAAAAGAACGTGTTCGATAATGTCTTCAATACCGTCATGGATATTAAAGGAAAGACGAAGGACAATCCAAAAGCAAGACAAGACATAGCCGAGATATGCAAGCGTCCTCATCTGAACTTGATACAAAGGGGTGCTGGTGGACAATTAAGTAAGCCTATAGTGCCATACACATTGAGCAAGGAAGATAGATTAATAATCTGCAAGTGGATATCTAATTTAAGATTTCCCGACGGCTATGTTTCGAATTTGTCTAGATGCGTTGATCTCAATGAACGCAAGCTAACGGGAATGAAGTGTCACGACTGCCACGTGTTTATGGAAAGATTACTGCCCATTGCTTTGAGAGAGTTGTTGTCTTCTGCTGTATGGGTTCCGTTGGCCGAGCTGTCTACATTCTTCAGGGATATCTGTTCAACTAAGCTGACGGTGCAACATATGGTACAACTTGAGGAGAAGATTGTCTTAACAATCTGCAAGTTAGAGAAAATATTTCCACCGGGCTTTTTCGACAGCATGGAGCATCTACCGATTCATCTAGCATACGAAGCCCGTGTCGGTACATCTGTTCATTATCGATGGATGTACCCCTTTGAAAGGTAAATAAAAATCGATATAATTTAAGTGAAATTTAAGTGGATTTTATAATTCATTGTTAATTCTCAAGATAATTTGTCTCTTTAGGTACCTACACCATCTAAAGAAGAAAGTTGGCAACAAGGCTCATATAGAGGCTTCGATATGCGAATCATATCTTATCGAGGAGGTGTCAAATTTCTGCTCCATTTATTTCGATACTCATGTCGAGACAAATCGAAATAGACCTCAAAGGAATGAAGAAGACGTTGAGGATGGAGGTATATTCAATTTAAGGGGCAAGCCTATTGGGGCTAGTAAGAAACGGTGGTTGACCGACGATGAGTATGATACCGCTCACCGATATGTCTTGTTAAATTGTGACATACAAGAAGTGAGAGATTTGGAGAAGTAAGTGACTACGCCTCGTTATAATCTCTAATTTGGTGAATTAAGTGACTACACTTATTTTTATTCTCTCTAACAGTGTATTTAGAGGTGAAGTCAAAATGAGGACACCATATATTACAGATGAGGGACTTCAAAGAGAGGTTGATTGTACCTTTCCGTCCTGGTTTCGTAAATACGTAAGTAACTGAGATAATATGTTATGCGGCTACCATTAAAATATATGCAGCTAAAATATTTAAATTATCAATACATGTTTACAGGTTTTATTGCCTGAAATAACACTCATAAATGAGAGCATTCGTTATTTGGCATTGGGACCGAAGAAGCATGCAAAGACTTTGTCAGGCTATGTCGTTAATGACTTCAAGTTTAAGTCAACTCAGCATGCTATAAATGTCGAATTTCTCAATGACGGCTTCGATACCAAGAATTCTGGTGTTTGCATAAGAGACACCATCTATGACGACGAGCCGGACTTTGACTATTATGGAGTGCTTCGGGAGATTGTAGATTTACAATATAGTGCCCCATATGATATGCATATTGTGATGTTCAAATGTGAGTGGTTCGATACGAGACCAAATATCGGTTGGAGAATCGATAAACAATTTGGATTCGTCGATATAAATCATCGCAGGAGGTATAGAGGGTCCGACACGTTTGCGATAGCAAGTCAGGCTGTTCAAGTCTACTATACAAGCTACCCAAGGCGTCGTAGAGATCGATTTGACTGGTGGGCAGTATGCAAGATTAAATCTAGAAATACATTCAACGTTGGAGACCCAGCATACCAAGAGGACCAGATCGAGAAGCCCCAATACATGGGACAACAGTCGGATACCATGGACGTGGAAGATATCGATATACCTCATGCTGAGGAAAATAGAGGGGAGGAAGAGGTTGATATACAAGACTTAGCTGTCAACCCGGGGAGAAAGAGGCGTCTTGTCCCAAGTATTGAGCCTGAAGAAGAAGAAGAAGAAGAAGAAGAAGAAGAAGAAGAAGAAGAAGAAGAAGAAGAAGAGGATGAGGATGAGGATGAGGATGATGATACAGATGAAGTCGACGATGAGGATGATGATATAGATGAAGTCGACGATGAGAATGAGGATGAGAACGATGACGATGACGATGAGGACGAGGACGATAACGATGATTAGATTAAATATCGGTATATATTAGAAGCACTTACAACTAACTTAGTGAATTCAGTTTAGACGGACACATTCTTATTTCAGTTTATGTTTTTGTCGTTCGATCATTTACTTATTGTATGATTTTCTTTTTACAGATGGCACTCTTAGTTCTCATTGTCTTGACGGCACTCTCCGCCCTGCTGCTGGTATATATATTTTAGTTCAGTTTTATATTCATTTATACTTCTATATTGTTAATTATATTTATGTGTTCTATTTACAGGTCATGGTCACTACCACTCGTGCTGCTGGTAGCGGCAGTGGCCGTGGCCGTGGTGGTGCTGGTGGTGGCGGTACTGGCCGTGGTGGGCGTGGTGGTAGCGGCACTGGCCGTGGACGTGGTGGTAGCGGTCGTGGTGGTAGCGGTCGTGGTCGCCTTCCACATTCCCCGGATATAGAGTCCTCCGATCCCGACCTGGAGAGCCCGGCCACAGACTCTTCCCGCCGTCGATCTATCTCTGCGCTACCTTCATCTTCATCGAGGCCTGAGACTCCATCCGCTAGCGGATCCGTTCCGCCCCCGGATGCACCAGCGGGTACACCATCAGTTACTGCAGGGTGGGCTCCGGAGTACCCCCGGATTCAGCTTCATCCTGCTACCGGTGAGTACATCCGCGGACCCGCGGATCATCCGACGCCTCCAGAGAGGCCGATAGGCGAGAACCGACGAGAGCTATGGCCCGCGGGTGATACGTAAGTAAATTTAAGTTAATTTATTAAATTTGTTTCATTTATTCAAGTTAATAATCCAGTCTTTGCTTCTTTGTAGGTTTTTCCCGTATGATGCTGCCCGGATACTCGGGCAAATTATCCGGGAAAACTACCATGGCCCCTACCTCAATTTTTCTGAGGTGCCTCAGAACATGCAGTACGTCTGGCTCGAGGAGATGAAGGTATATATATATCTTTTGGTTAATTATTAATTATTCTTTAATCCACTAATTTTTTAATTACGTGATAATTTAATTTGTATGTCAGACGACGTTCTGGTGGCCCCCCCATCGCGAGGAGTTGATTCGCAAGGCCTACAAAGCCGCCGCCGGGAAGAAGATACGGGATGCGGTGTACGACGTTCGTACGGCGCATTCGAGGAAGAAGTGGCTCCGGGAGGAGTACTACGAGCAGATGTTGGATAAGATGAATACTGCTCAGTACAGGGAGAAATCAGAGAAAGCGAAGGCGAGCAGACAGGCCGCTGGTCTGCATACGGGAGGTTCAAAGCCCCACGCAGCGACGCGTGCAGATTTGGTGAGATATCGCAAATTCATTTCACTATTAAAATTCGGTACTATTAATATACGTAGTTAATTAAATTCGACGTATATTTCGTATGCAGGCACAACGGGCGGTAAAGGAGGGGAGAGAGCCGGAGTCGGTCACCGCCTACGATGTATTCCTGCATACACACAAGAGGCGGGCAGACGGGAGCTTCGTCGACGCGAGGGCCCAGGCGACTGATGTAAGTAATTACGTTTATGAGATTTATATTAGAAATATAATTATTGTTAACTTAATTAGGTGAACGTAGGATTCAAATTATAACTTAGGGAAACATAGGATTTAGATTATAACTTAGGAAAACTTATAGTATAAACACATTCATTGGATAGGCTGCATATCGTGAGGCCCTTAGTCAGATTGAGCCCCCTGCCGAGGTTGTCGGCGAAACGACGCCCACCCAGACGCCCTCTTCTATGGCCGCTCGCTACGACGACGTGTTCGTAGAGTCTGTCGGCGGCTTTAATAAAGGGCGCGTCTACGGCGTAGGTTCCATGGCGGCGTCGTTGCAGGGTGCGACTCCGAGATATCCACCGCCCCCGCCTCCTCCCGCGCCCCCGTCGGACGATATGCGGGCGCAGCTTGCGACTCTCACCTCCGATATGTCGGAAATGCAGAGTCTAATGTCGGATGTGCTGGAGCGCCTTCCGCGTCCTTCTTCTGCTCCCGGTCCAGATCCGTCTGCTCCCGGTACGTCTAGTGCGGTTGCCGGTCCTTCCGACCCTGGACGTTATTCATTTGACCGTTCTGCCGAGGTCCGCCTGGTACCGGATACTGCGCTCATTGGGCTCATGGACTTGATGTCGCCAGAGCAGCTCCGCACGCTTCCAGAGCATGTGTTGTCCCAGGTGCCGGCGTACATGGTGGAAGAGTACATCCGCAGAGCCGAGGCGGCGCCGAGACGACGATGCGATCCATCTCAATGATATTTGTACTGTTTTTGGATATTTGTACTGTTTTTAGATTTTGAATTCTGGATATTTTGGAAGCGTACATGAATGTTTGGATATTATGAATTTGTGTATTTGTGTTTGGATATTTGTACATAGATGTTTGGATATTTCTGTTTGATATTGGATATTATGAATTTGGATATTTGGATATTTGTTGATCGTACATGGATGTTTGGATATTGGATATTATGAATATGTGTAATATTTATGAAAAGGAAATAGAATGTTTCTGTAATTTTTTTTAATTAATGTTGCATTTAGCGACGGACTAGCGACTAACTAGCGACGGATATATCTTTTAGCGACCGATGAGCGACTAACTAGCGACGGCAAATCCGTCGCTAACTGGGTTATATAAATATTTGCAGTTACCGACGGACGAGCGACGGACTATCCGTCGCTAACTGGGTGATATAAATATTTTGCAGTTAGCGACCACCTAGCGACTACCTAGCGACGGCGAATCCGTCGCTAACTGGTTGAAATAAATTTGCAGGTAGCGACGAGCTAGCGACGAACTAGCGACGGAACTTCCGTCGCTAACTGGAATATTAGCGACGGAATATCGACTACCTAGCGACGGCAAATCCGTCGACATGGTTCTGGAAATATGGTAGGTTTCCAGAGACTTAGCGACGGATAGTGGGTCGCTAATCCGTCGCTAATCTGTCGAGGATGACGACGGACTAGCGACGGCTTAGCGACCCATTATCCGTCGACATGGTTCTGGAAATATGGAAGCTTTCCAGAACCAGGCCGACGCCCTACCCGTCGCTAATCCGTCGCTATAACGTCGAGGTTAACGACGGAATGGCGACGGAATAGCGACTGATTTTGCGTATCAGGAACCTCTCTGATACGCTTTTACCGACCTATTTACGACGGCTTAGCGACGGATATTTTAATATTATATGGCATGTAAACCGACGGGAACAAGTCGCTAATCCGTCGCTAAACCATTGAAAGGCAACCGTCGGTAATCAGTCGCTAGTCCGTCGGTTAATCATTTGTCCGACGGCTTAGCGACGGACAAATTTTAGCGACGACGTATTTTCCGACGGCTATTTTCATCAAATATCCGTCGCTATTCCGTCGGTAATTTATGTTACCGACGGATGAGCGACGGATGTGGCCGTCGCTAAAGTTGGACGACATGCTTATCCTAGGTACGGATATTAGATGTGTCACGGAGACAAAGAAATTCATCTCAAGCAAGTTCAGTATGAAGGACTTGGGGAAAGCTGATGTGATCTTAGGGATCAAGATCATCCGGACAGACACTGGACTAGCGCTGTCACAGTCTCATTATATTAAGAAAATGATCACTCGTTATGGGTATCGAGATCTTCCAGGGATCGATACGCCGTACAGGTGTGATCTGAAGCTGAAGCCTAATTCAGGGGAAAGCGTCAGGCAGCTGGAGTATGCAAGCGTAATCGGGAGTTTGATGTATGCTACTACTGCCACAAGGCCTGACATAGCTTTCGTCGTGGGAATGCTGAGTCATTTTACGAGCAATCCAGGTGTTGAACACTGGAAAGCTGTGGAACGGGTTATGAGATATCTCAAGAAGACTCAGACATATGCACTGTACTACAGCGGAGATCCGTCGGTAGTGGAAGGCTTCAGTGATGCCAGTTGGTGCTCAGAGGTGGAGAGCGAGAGGTCCACAGGTGGATATATTTTCACAATTGGTGGAGCTGCTATATCGTAGAAGTCGAAGAAGCAGACTATGCTCTCACGGTCATCCATGGAATCTGAGTTCTTTGCACTTGATACCGCAACCGAGGAAGCAGAATGGCTTCGGGAGCTCATGTATGATCTTCCAGTGGTTGGGGCACAAATACCGGCGATACCGATATACTGCGACAACCAGGCGACTGCGACGGTGGTATCAAATGACCTTTTCAACAGGAAGAAGAGGACTGTGCGGTTGAAGCACAGGGCAGTACACGATCTTATCAAGAGAGGTGTTATTGCAGTAATTAATGTTCGGAGTCAGGAGAACCTGGCGGATCCGTTCACCAAGGGCCTCAAGCGCCAGCTGGTCGATGACACGGCTTGTAAAATAGGCTTGAAGGCATTCTGATATTGTATTATTGTATTCCTACCATAAAGTTTTATGCTATTAGTTCAAAGATTTATCTACTAGGCATCTAGCTTTTGGTTCAAGGGAGGACCACTAATCGGAAGAATATCAGAAACGGTGGGTACATGTTCTATTGGGCATGGAGAGGTTACGGACCTATAACCACTGTTGTCTACTGTTGTTTTCTGCGGAAAACAGGTCCTGTGGGAGGTTAGCTTAAATGCTTTAATGAGTTCTCAGGCATTTGGAATGTCTGGTATGCTTTACAGGAAGCATGGTAGCACAGCACTACAAGGAGTGTGACTCCATGTTATGTGTGGCAGTGACTCCACCATGAGGTTTTCGAAGGAGGTAAAGCCTCGGCTATGTTAGCCAAGTCACAGCGGCATAGCACCGCAAATAGGCAGTTGGCCTAATGCTGTATATTGAATTAAAGAGGGATGTAGTCAGCACTACAAAGAGGAGGTGTTCCTCATGTTACGGGTGGCACGACACCACAATGAGGTAAACCCGGCTAGGGATAAAGCCTCGGCCTTGCAAGCCATGTCGTAGCGGAGTAACACCGCACAGAAGCGTAAGGCTTCATGCTGGGTAGTTTGGCACTACAAAGGGGCTAGACCTCATGCTACGGGTAGTATGACACTACGATGAGATTTCCGGTGATTCGGGGTAAGGTCCTCGGCTTAAGGCCATGTCATAGCGGCGTAGCACCGCAAAGGAAGCGTTGGACGTTTCATGCCATGTCTCTTTAATAAAGAACTCACCTATAGTGTATGGAGAAAGAGATATCAGGCCGTCTCTTGAGGGTAAACTTGTAGACGCCCAATATTATACACTGAAACCAGGCTGGCACACGGCCTTAAATGTGCATCCAGAAGCACATGTAACTACATTATGTGAGTGGAAAGAATTTCAGCTATGATGCAGAATTCAAGGCTTAGTCCATTATTGTATTATAGTTTGATTTTTGACTCACGTGGGAAGATTCAAGTCTTAAGTGGCATCTATCCTAAAAGCATAATGGACAGTTACTGTGGGGAACACTCGTACTCATATATATAGAGATATGTGGGGGATTGTTGGGTTTTTAGCCTTTAGTTTTGGTTTTTAGTCCCACATCGGCTAGAAAGGAATGTGTATCTCCATATATATGAGTCTTTGCTCTTTATGGAGATGCACATGTAGTGCACATGGGTGTGTACCATGTGGGATTAATTATTAATGGTATAAAGGCTTAATCAACAATTAAGAAGCTGTAAGCTTTTTGCTCTTGGAAATTTATTTCCATGGAGCTAAGCTCCGTAGGAGCTTAGCGACTCGGATTCGGACTCGGACTCGGGCTCGGGCTCGGGCTCGGACTCAAGGGCTCATGAGGCGTAATGTGGCGTTTTGTTGGCGCATTTTGCACTTAGCACGTCAGCATCGTCGCTAGACGCATAGTGCGCTTAAGTTGCGCTCGTTGTGCGAGCCACTTGCGCGACCACGTTGCGCGGCCCGTTATGCGAGCCCAGTTACGCATGAGTTCTGTTACTTCAGAAACAGAGAGAGAAGAGTAGAGCCATTGCCAGAGGAGTTCGCCGTCTTCCGAGGAGTCAGAAGAGCAGGAGTGTTCCAAGGTTTTCCGTCAACCTTGCTGGTTCCTGGAAGCTGTTTGCAGAGGGCGAATAAAGCTTTGAGCAACGGTGATAATTCACCCCAGCATTTCCATCTCTCGCCTGTCACCCTTCTGTTGCCTTTAACAGTTCTGTCAGTATCTTCTTTTTAGAAGGCACTACTGCCAGTTTGCTACGATCACGAAAATCTCTTTAGATTATTCGTGAATTACGATATCTTTTTAGATCTCGTAATTTGTAGAATCCTTCTGGATCTCTGTTGCAAAACCTTCTTTAAGGAATTGCATTTGAAACATTGTCTTTACAACTGTTTCAGTTTCTGTATTTTCCATCGAAAAGCGTGCCCCGGCGTTCCCGGCAATAACACCCACTAACACAATAAATGAAACATTCTTCTACTTAAAATATGTATTTATCAATATGAAATGTGCATTTTTTTTCAATATGCTGGTGAAAATATTCATGTAAAATATGCATTTATCGATGTGATATACATTTATCAGTATGTTGGTGGGAGTACTTATATAAAATAGATATTCATCAATGTATTATTATGTGTTTTAGGACACATGCTAACATATTCCATATTAAAAAAAATGCTTCTATTACTGAAGTTTTTTATTTTAAATGATTAATTTATTTTATGGTTGAAAAAAAGCTCTTCTCAAATAAGTTCAAATAAATCAAAGTGGAATCAAATAAGTATTTTTTCTTTTGTTAATAATCTATCTCACCATCTATATTTTTTTCAGACTTTTGGGTTGTTGATTTCCAGTCGGGAAGAACTTTCTGAGATTTCAATCAATGTTGTTTCCGAAAATACGGATCCTTGTTTATACTTCTTTTGATTATTTTAACAAAGTAAAGGACATATGTAGTCTTCACTTGGGTTTACATGGGTCTCACTAGGTCAAGAACCAAATAAGGCCCTAATGACCTCCTCCTCAAACATATTTATTTGTGTTTGAAGGGATACTAGATATCGTAGAATAATATTTTTATTTTCTTCCTTTCATCATATGGCAAGGGCCATATATATAGGGATAAGGGGCAACCCAAGGGTCATGAGTTACATAACCCAAGGGTCATGAGTTACATGATCCCAAGGGTCATGTGTAACTCATGACATAATGGTGAATAGTAAGGGTTTCACAACACTCTCCCTTATTCATCCATTTCCTTGGATCCACTTATGAAATACTTCAGGATTCAATAAGCTAATGGGGTGGATACTGCTGGATCCAGAGTAAACTTGGTTTGCCTCATTAAAACCTTGGCTGTGAAAAACACTACACCAAAATAAGCAATTTGTAACACATATTTTTTTCCATTAGTAACAGTTATTACTGTGACAATCTTGCAATGGTAATAACAATTACAAAACTAAACAATCGTTACAACAATTCTAATTTTGAATTTTTATTCTTTTTATAACTTTTGTAACAGTAAGAAACTGTCACAAAATTAATACTGAATATTAAAAAAATCAAAAACCAAATAACGTGTACTCCACGTGAGTGGTAAGCAAAGTGTTAGGAGGGGAAAAAATTCCCAATTCCCGCACTTTTTTTTTCATTTTTCATGAAACCCTCTCCTTCCCCCCTCCCCCTCTCTCTCTCTCTCTCTCTCTCTCTCTCTCTCTTTGTCTAGAATTTTATTTTCAATTTTTGCCCGCCATAACTGCCATTCCTCCATCACCGACGAAGGGGACAGATGACCTCCACCACCGATGAAGCTGCGAAGGTACGTTCTTGTTTGATTTAGGTTTAATTAGGGTTTTAGAGTTTTTTTTCTCTCTCACGATCTCAAGATCTAGAGTAGGAAAAATACCCCCACATCCACCAATACTGGGAATCCTCGACTTCATATCCAGTACTGTACCGACGTGCCAGGGAAGAAGAAGTACATGGAAGCACGCGACGGGATGGTAAATGCGTAGGTCGACTCGATGAGAGCCTCCTCGTCGACCCTCGTCAGAACTGCCACCACACTAGCCTCCTCCTCCTCCTATATCGCGAACAAGGTCGGCACATGGACGGTTAGTTCTTCAGTTTCATAAAAATCTATTTTCCCTTTATTTTTCGATTGGGAGCTAAATATAGGTGGCTCTTTCTTGTTATTGTTTCAATCCTTCATCGCAGACCGAGAAGCCCTAGAAAACCTCTTTCTCGTCATATAGAGGCTCTTGGACATTTTTATCTCGGGCGAAGACGTGTTCAAGAACCTGCACGCAATTTAGGGTTATTTTCTAAATCCTTCACCGACTTCCTCGATCGCGTATTCAAGTCCCTTGACATATATATCCAATGTCGTCAGGCAGAACCTCCAGTCTCTCTGCCACTGGAACTGCAATGCGGGCATCACAGCTTCCACGATACTGACCCTTGCGAAGATGCTTGCCAACCTCCCTCTTTTGAAGCGAGGTCATCTCAAGCGCACGAAGAAGGTGCTCGCCAGCCTCATTTTTTTGAATTGAGAGTCATCGCAGCTTTTGATTCAACTCTTAGTTATATATGGACAGGTAGGTATTTAATGTCCATAACATGTTTGATAGAATATCTCATAGAGATATAATATTAACTTCTAATCCCAGTAGTGTAATTCTTATAACACAGTGACACGACACTGATTTTGGTTGCATCCTAGTATATTTTGGATATGTGTTATGGACTCTGCACCAATCTGCCACTTGGCCCACCATACTTCACAAGGTTTTCCACATCAATTTAAGTATGCAGTGCTAGATATCTTTGATAATGCTTTTAGTCTTAATATTTAAGTTAAGTGCCTCATTTCGTATGGGGGGTTGGATTGACAACATTAAAGTATATTTTTTTAATTATATGGAAGCAATATGCATAATGCATAATGCAGTGAACATGAAACATGAGCCAGTGGTGAATTAGGATCAATATAGCCTTTCTTCAAAATGAGAGTAGAGATACATGTTCTTTGTCATCTATATTTATTTTGAGATGTCAAATGAGGCTCTTTGTTATCAAGTGATTTGACAATTAGAATTTCTTTATTCTGTTTAGGGAGCAATATTATAATGTCTTCTATAAATAGATGTGAGAAATAAAGGAACTTAATCTTAAATTATTGCATTGTGACTGTGGATATTGCATAGTTTATATGGTATCTGTGGGTTTGAAACTGTTTAAGGAAGTTGGTGATTTGTTATTTACTGAATCACATGTATATTACATGATTTGTTATTTAATAAACTGATAGTGAGTACCATATTCAGCTAAATTGATATTGAAATGAAATGATTTCTTTGTCTTTTGTTTTGAACAAGAGCGTCGAATTAATTAA
This sequence comes from Iris pallida, assembly GCA_029216955.1. Classification (NCBI taxonomy): domain Eukaryota; kingdom Viridiplantae; phylum Streptophyta; class Magnoliopsida; order Asparagales; family Iridaceae; genus Iris; species Iris pallida. The sequence continues at coordinate 13,214,864 of JANAVB010037420.1, forward strand.
GGAGAAAAGGACAGATAGAATGTCCAAACTTGCAAAAAAATAAGAAGTTCAAACAAACTATAATGTTTGTCGTTGATGCATGAAGCAACACGGCTATGTCTGCACTCAAGAACAGAGTCACTAGGGCTTTGACTTCTTTCGGTCATTACATGTTGATTGTCAAAGCCATAAGAAGTTTACTCGATCATTTTAAGAAATTTATGTAATTCATATACATGCAAAAGGTGACTAACCTTTCTAGTAATCCTCTTTGGGGTCTCCAAGACTGTTGATCCTTCCTCCCTAGCTTCTGCAAGCCCAATGTTTCTTCAAGAAGGAAGACTCAAAGTATTTTTGTTTTTCTTTCATGTCTTTTCCACTACTTTCTTGACTGGACATATGTCTTGTGATTTGCTCCCTCAAGTTTTTATATACGGCATAAACTGTATGAAGAGCAAACGGGCATGCCCTTTACGAGTGCCCAAGCTAGTTATATCATGGAATATGGCTACAACATTCTGGATCTGATCCAAGAACTGATTGTACCTTTGGTCGATCTGAAATTATAGAAAGGAATAAGCAGATATCACTTTGCTAATGGATTATAAAATCTAATACATTATGCAATTATCAACGTACCGATGTTACCTATAGAATTGTCGTTTAAGAAGATAATTAAATCTTATCATCAGCTTTGTGTTACTATTTTAGAACTGGAGTTCTCTTCTTTGAACTATGGCATTGTAAGGAGTTGTATTATTTTGAAGTCTGGATCGCATTTATTTGCCCTTATAGTTTTAATGAAGCTTGAACTTCAACCTCTTATTTGAACTAAATATTGCATTCAAACATGTGTTGTTCGTAAAGATGAAGCTCTGTTCCATTAAATACCAACACAGGCAAACATAAAAAGTTTAATTTAGATATTTATATTTTCTAACCATTACCATGCCATGCTAATTTAAAAAAAAACACTTATCACTTGAAGCATAGCTAATAGCTTAGAATTCTCTTTCTTACTTTCCTCAGTTTGCAGCAAATGATTGATATTTTCCTGCTGTTCACTCTCTCTACATGGTGTATACTTGTCGAAGCCTATTACTGAAGAAACTCTGTCACTAGGGCAACCAAAAGAAAAGGACATCCTCTCCCCACATAGTGAATAATCGAGTTCATCAGAAGCTTCTAGTACATAATTGGTAATTTCCACCAGTATTTGTTGTACCACATGGAGATATCTTGAACTCAGCATACTGCGTGGAATATGAACAACACTGGAAGGGCCACTGTAGAGAGAAAGATCCTCACTCTTTTTAGGCCTAATTATAGTTTCATTGGCGCAGCTTTTGTCAGAGCAATGGCCTGGGATACCAGTCATGCTGATAGCATATGATGATGAAGCAGCAGCTGCTCATGCATACGACTAGGCAGACTGAAGTAATGGGGCCATGGCACTATACTCAACTTCCATGTGCATATCCATCTCCCTTCTTGTCCTTACTTTTTAATTATTATTGCTAAATAATCATACAAGTTTAATCTTAGTTTCTATTAGTTTCACTCTTGGCAGTTGACAACATGCCAAGAGGAGCTAAAAGAAATTGAAGGGCAGTCCAAGGAAGAATACATCGGTTCCTTGAGAAGGTATTTATACTAATTTCCCATTAACAAATACATTCAAAAGAGAGAGATCAAATAACAGAAAATAAAATAAAATAACATGGAAAATCAGTTGCTTGTCGCAGATTCCATTCTAAATTTCTAGGAAAAACATTGGATTTTCAAGAGTATTTTTAAAATCTCATAGGCTTGGCAAGGTATGGCATCAATTTTTATATGAAATAGCTATATATAGTATGCTAGAATTAACAGAATAAAAATGTATCACTATTTTAATTGAGAGTACTTTTATAAATAGTGAGATATTTTCTCTTTTTTTTCCTGTTTAGGAATTAAATAGTGAGATAGAGTTGCATGGTAATTAATGACAGGTGACATAATTTACTGGGTCAGTTGAGATTTCTGGGGTCCAAAATAAATTGAAGAAACTAAAGCACTATTTGACCATCTTTGATCTTAAAAAGTATTTTAGACTAAGAGAAGGAAAGTATCAGACATTTATGTTAGTGTTGTTTCCCATATTTATTCCTTTTTCGCTTTCATGTGATTTATAGGATACTATAATAGGCCAATTTCAACTTTTATGATTTATGTGGACATATAGCCAATAATGATACAAGTGTGATGTAGATGTTTGAATATTACTCAGTTCAGATTTGAAGGATAAATGTCTTAGATACATAGAAAGTCAAGATTTTTGTGCTCATTTGGCTACCTTTACATCTGTCCAGGAGTTGAGTTTTTCCCGGACTCTATATGCGAGTAGTTCTAGTGGGTGCTGGGTTGGTGGACGAGGCTACAATACTGTTCATGGTTACACTTGGAAATGGTCTGACAATATAAAGTGGTACGACTCTATTTTTCCGGGAGAACCATTTAACATCAACTGTACTGAAGCTTCATACAAGAGCAATAACACAACTGATATCTGTACTTTGGTAACAAAGCCATATTACTCTCATTGGTGAAAGTTGCAACATCTCTCAACGGCTTATCTGCACGATAAGTAGAGGTACTGTCTGACCTACCATTTATCTGCATCGATCTCTTTTGTGATAGTATCCACCTTAATGCTTGTAAGCTTTTTTTTAAAGTGAGATTTTTTTCTTCATATATGGTGACTTTTGAAAACATGAAGTATCTGGACCTGTTATTGCATATTAGTTATTACTAAGCGTTTACTTTTTGCTGGAATCTTGTATGCCCAATTTTGTTCTTCATCTTCTCTTAGTGGCTTTCTTTAATTTGATTGATATTGCAAACAGATTAACTGATATTAGTAAGAAATTTATATTATAATAGAGAACAAATGTCAGCATAACCATTGTTATGAAAAGTACTTCATTATCCTTGATGTTGTGAGTGGATTAATTCCTGCAACTACCCTAGTAATCGTGATAACTTGGTAAGCAAATTGTCCAGAATTTGATGAATATATGTTTTGATATGTACATTATTTGGGTTGTTGGCTTGCATGATCTATTTATGGGACACTCCTTTGTTTTTCTCATATTAGTGCAGTGCACTTAAATTTTTTCTGTCTTTCCATTTTACAGGTATGTTGCTTTGGAGGGTTTTGAAAATGTAGTTGAGTTACCAAAGTGCACTTGTAGTGGATGAGAGGCACTATAATTCTTGGTATGGCCTTGGGGTAGTTTATCTGCGACGAGAAGTTTGAACTTGTGGAGCACCATTTTTGCAAAGCTTTCTGAATTAATCAACACCCTTTTGTTATTATGTGCTACCTAGGAATGGCACTACACTGTAGTTTGATGCATTAAACATCATGTTGGTGATTCTTCTAGGTTTTTTATATATAGAAACATTGTTTGTACAAATAATGTTGGATGATTTTATCCTACATTGTGAATATAATTTATGTAACATTTTTTTTATTGTGTTTGCTTATAGTAATAAAATGAGTTTGAGTGTATTATTTCATGTTTATATATAGAGAGGTTATGGTTTGCAAGTATCGACATTTTATATTTTTTGTAAAAAAACATTATGCTTTTAACGAATATTTATGTGATGAAACTTGAAAAATAAGTGTTACAAGGTAAAATTGACAACTTGTAACCGTTACATCCGTGACAATGTTTATGGCGTCACGATTTAAACCATGACAAAAATTGGTATTGTAATGACTATTGCTGTCATAATGTTTTCGGTCGTCACGATTTAAAATGTTATTAAAATAAGAATAGTAACAGTTATTATCGTGGCAAATTTTAATTTCGTAACGTTTATTATCGTGACAAGAACCGTTACAAAAAAATTATTTCTGTCACGGTTATTACCGTGACAAAAAAGTGTTACTAACATTTGTCACGCCTGATTAGTCACGGTAATTACTGTGACAATATTTTTTTGTCACAGTAATAACCGTTGGTAATCGTCTATTTTGGTGTAGTGAAACCCAGTGGAAAAAACTATCAGTCCTAAGGAAAAAGAGTACAACCCTATAGTTTTACTCCCCCTGATCTATACAAGCTTCAGGCTTGCAGGTCTTTTAGTTGCCTCATCCCTATTCCTCTTACAAGTTTTACAAAAGTACATCGTGGCAGTGTTTTGGTAAACAAATCTGCTAAGTTATTACAAGATTGAATTTGTTGTATTTTGACTTGTTCCTTCTCTTGAAGGTCGTGCGTCCAGAAGAATTTGGGGGATATGTGCTTTGTCTTGTCATTCTTTATGTATCCTTTCTGAAGTTGAGCTACGCATGCTGCATTATCTTCAAAAAGGGTAGTAGGCTCAAGTTCACCAGTCTTCAACCCAGTAGATGTCAAAATGTGCTGAATGACGGAGCGAAGCCAAACACACTCCTTGCTTGTTTCATGGATTGCCAGGAGTTCAGAATGGTTGGATGAGATAGCCACACTGGTCTGTTTGACGGACCTCCAGGAGATAGCCGTACTACCGAAAGTAAACACAAATCTAGTTTGTGATTTCTCTATGTGGGGATCTGATCTATAACCTGCATCTGAATAACCAAGTAAAGTGGAAGACCCACTATTCGGGTAATATAGTCCTAGGTCTATAGACCCTTGGAGGTAGCGCATAAGATGTTTCACTCCATTCCAGTGGCGCTTTGTGGGCGCTGTACTGTATCTGGCTAATAAGTTAACTGAAAACGCTATATCAGGACGCGTACAGTTAGCTATATAGAGTAGTGCCCCAATGGCACTTAGGTAAGGTACTTCAGGACCTAATAATTCCTCCCCCTCTTCCAGTGGACGGAAATGGTCCTTCTTTACGTCCAATGATCGAACGACCATTGGTGTACTAAGGGGATGGCATTTATCCATGTGGAATTGTTTAAGTAATCTTCGTGTATATGTAGATTGGTGTAACAGGATACCACCTTTTAGGTGTTCGATCTGTAAGCCAATACAATACTTTGTTTTCCCTAGGTCTTTCTGTCACGCCCCAGAACCAGAATACTGGAGAGCGGGGGCAGACATAGCCAGCTACGTATATGAAATGGATTCCATCTCGCTATATGGTCACGGCTGTCTAGATACATGAGGGTTTAACTACAAGCCAACAGTCTCTTAAGGTCATGAACAAGCCTAGTGTCTCAATCACAAGCAAGTAAGTAAATGTTACAAGATGTTAGATCACCAAATATACAATAGTAAGGCGTCCCAAACATTACATATTCAGTTGATCATGAAGCTAGTCGTTACAAAATGTTAGGACTAGCAAGAGTTTTAGTCATACATGATCAACCCTAGGATCTGTCAATCATGTTACAGCCCGTAGGCAGACAGTAAGTAAGTGCAATCGAGCTAAACAGGTGCTCGTCGGCTAAACGCCTCAAAAGAATATTTTTACAATAAAGTGGAAGATCAAAAATAAACCCACTCGTTGTCCTGGTTACGTCTAGTCGCCACCATCGGGCTGGAAAGTCGGTAGATCCTCTGGAGCTGCTCCGAAATCTGGCCATACAAAACCAGCTGGATCAGATCCCAGAAGGAGCAAGTGCCGCAAAGGAAGCTTCACTTAGGAACTAAAACCAGCAATTAGCACAATAGATAATATATAGTAAAACTGGAGAAAAATATAACATCACGAGGATATATGGTAAGATAACCATGGAACCATTCAGATAACCAGGTTACAATCCTTAAACCAAACAAGGACCGGGATTGTAACCCTTCATCTGAACCGAACTTGGTTTCTCCCATTTATCAGCAAGATAATATAAAATTAGAACATGTAATAATCTATACAGGATCGAGGCAAGACTAGACTGATAATTCCCCATTCAACAATCACGGCCAAGCAATAAGTACGGCTTGATACTTTAACTAACTAGGGTTATCACAGGCCTAGTTACTAGCAAGATGCAGTGAGATTATTCCACAGCCACAAGCCCTGCAGACCATCCAGGTTACTCAGGTCGAAAATTAGGGGTTAAATTCAGGTGGGTACACCGTCCAGAAAACGTGTGTACCCTTAGGTAGCTTGAAGGGTACAACACATGACAGTGTGCTGGAAATGTGCCCTACTCGACGGCAGGCTACAGATCCCAGGCGCGCCCAGGTAACGGGATTGCCTGTAGCTGGGAGATCTCTTTATGACTAATGTATTAATCTAGTTATTAGCCTTAGTCCATTTCAGTAGGTACTCCTGACCGTGGTACTCAGGAGTCCCCTCCTAGACATGATGCAAGACATGAAAGATTATTTGTTCAAGCACAATCGCCCACGGTGTCCAGGTTACTTATACAGGTCATGTCATGTCAGGTAGCCGTCGCAACAGCTTATCAAGATATATCATGTCAGGTTTACTTGTTAGGAGTGCGCCACGACGGGCCACTATCATGTCATGTACAATTGTCATTTCAATCATGTCAATCAAATCGTGATTTATCAAGTTCAGGACAAAAGACGTAAGGATATAAAATGGACGTAAAAATATACAATAAAGGTAAAGATGTACGCCATAAGAACTCAAGTTACTCAAGGGGTTACGAGACATGGACAAAATAATAATAAAACAACGGTACACAGAGCTATGGGAGAGCCATGCGGCTCAGGCATATGCGGTCAGGAATGATCTCATACGGTCGGGAAGAGAACAGTCCATGCGGCTGAATAGGGTCAGGCGCATGCGACTAGGAATGATCTCATGCGGCCGGGAAAGAACAGTCCATGCGGCTGAATAGGGTCAGGCGCATGCGGTTGAAGGGTATCGGTCATATGCGGCCAGCGGTAAGGGAGGTGCGTATGCGGCTCAGCCAGAACATTCCATGCGGCTAGAAAGATTGGCGCTATGCGGTTACAAGGGGAACAACGCCATGCGGCTCACGGGGGAAGGGCTCTCATGCGGCTGGGGAGGGAGCAGTCTAAGCGCCTCGGGATGGAAGGGTCATGCGGCCTGCAGAGCAAAGGGCTATGCGGCTGAACCGAGTCGAGTCCCATGCGGCCAGGGGATAAAGGAATTTTATGCGGCTGGAAAAGAACTTCTCATGCGGCTGGACTGGGAAGCTCAGTCATGCGGTTAAGTAAGAAGGACTACATGCGGCTGGAAGGAATACTTGCCGCATGAACTTGTCATGCAGTCAAATCAAGCACAGTTCATCTTTTCTAAAATTTTGAGAAGAAGAACACCATGAGAGCCAAATTCTCAAGCTCCATAACTCCATCATCCGGAGCCCAAATCCGAACTTCCATAGGTTAAAATGGGGTAGAATAAAATGCTCTACAACATAGAACCATCAAAACTTAGAAATAACAAGATTAAGTAGATTAAAACCCAGGAAATCCGAAAATAAAGTAAACTTAGATCTACAAGAATCTAGCCATGGAAAGTAAAAATACCAAGTATTAAAGTAAGTTAAAATGCTGTAAGGAAGAGAATGAAGCAATAAAATTAGAGTTCCTCCATGAAGCAAGTTGTACTTGCCTAGACCCCTCTCTCCCTCTCTTTGGTAGGTGAAGAAGTAATGGAGGAAAGAAGAAGAGTAATGAAGAGAGAGAAGGAAGTGGGGTTAATAAATGGTAGTGGTGGTAGGTAGAGGGTTCACCCTTGGTTCATAATGAACCAAGGCAAAACCTAAACCAAGCCAAGAAGGAAGCTAAGCAAGGAATCATGCAATACAAGATAAAATGCGTACACGTATTCCAAAATACGTAATACGAACCACATGCATTACAACTCTACCACCTTAAAAGAATTTCGTCCTCGGAATTTAATTAAGAGGCTAGAGAGACGAGGACAAGCTATATTAATCACATGCAAGCTATAACTAGACAATCAATCACTCATTCAAGCAAGGAACCGAAGGCATGAGGCATAAGAAAGACATTATACCTCACGAGTCAAACAAGTCGGGATATCGCGATTGGATATCATCCTCACGCTCCCACGTTGACTCACCCAAAGAGTGATGACCCCAAGCGACTCGGACTAACTTGATAGTCTTGTTCTTGAGTGCCTTCTCTCTCCGGTCCAATATAGACACGGGCCTCTCCTCATACGAAAGGTTGGTACCAACAACCAATTTTGAATGATCTAGGATGTGGCTCAGGTCCGGGATATACCGTCGTAATTGAGATACATGGAACACGTCATGCACCTCGTTTAGTGACGGTGGAAGAGCGAGACGATATGACACATCTCCTACTCGCTCCAGAATATCGAACGGCCCTATATACCTAGGACTAAGCTTTCCTCGTGCGCCGAAATGAATGACGCCACGGTTAGGCAAAATCCTCAGGAATACATGGTCGCCGACAGAAAACTCGAGAGGGCGCCGATGAGAATCGGCCCAATGGCGCTGGCGATCTTGGGTAACTCGAAGGTGATCCCGGACTCTTCTGACCACTTCAACTGTCTGGGCAATCATTTCTGGACCGAGCATCTGCCTCTCTCCGACATCGTCCCAGGCTAGCGGGGATCTGTACTTCCTACCATACAGTGCCTCGAACGGTGCCATCTGGATACTAGCTTGGAAGCTGTTGTTGTACGAGAACTCCACCAGGTGCAAGTGATCTTCCCACGAACCACCGAAGTCAAGTGTACATGATCTCAACATGTCTTCAAGAGTCTGGATTGTACGCTCCGACTGACCATCTGTCTGCGGATGATATGCTGAACTGAACTGGAGACGAGTTCCCAAACTCTCCTGCAGGCTACGCCAAAAGTGAGACGTGAATCTTGAATCTCAGTCCGAGGTGATACTGACTGGCACTCCGTGCAACCTGACAATCTGTCTGAGGTACATCTCTGCTAACTGAGCTGTCGACTGACCAACTCTGAACGGGAGGAAGTGAGCCACCTTCGTAAGCCGATCAACTATAACCCAAATAGCATCTCGACCAGCTGTGGATCTAGGTAATCCGGTCACAAAATCTATGGTCACATGTTCCCACTTCCATTCTGGAATCGACAAGGGCTGAAGAAGTCCAGCGGGCCTCTGATGTTTAGCCTTAACTTGTTGGCAGACCAAACAACGAGAGACAAATCGGGCTATCTCTCTCTTTATGCCATTCCACCAAAAGTACTGCCGGATATCGCGGTACATCTTCGTACCGCCCGGATGAATGGAATACTGAGAACTGTGAGCCTCTACCATGATCTCCTGTCTGATATCTCTACTGGGTACACAAAGACGCTTACCATGCCTAAGTGTACCGTCTTCATGAATACACAACTCTGGTCTTCGTCCTGCCTCACACTCTGTTCTGAGTCGCTGAAGCTTGGAATCTGCTGACTGTGCCATCCGGATCCTCTCGACTATGGTAGACTGAACTTGCATGCTGGCCATCAATACTACACTGGAAGGGAGAACAACTTCAATACCCATCCTCTGAAGATTCGCTAACAGCTATGGTTGCGCTGTTAAGAAATAAACTCCGGCTCTCCTGCTCAATGCATCTGCAACGATGTTGGCCTTCCCGGGGTGATACTGCAAGTTGACATCATAATCCACAAGACGCTCCAGCCACCTTCTCTGACGCATGTTAAGATCTTTCTGGGTGAAAACATACTTCAGGCTCTTGTGGTCGGTGAAAATCTTCACCCTATCTCCGTACAAGTAATGCCTCCACAACTTAAGTGCAAACACTACTGCTGCCAGCTCCAAGTCATGAGTTGGGTAATTCCTCTCATGATCACGAAGTTGTCGTGAAGCATAAGACCTTTCCATGCTGCATCAGAACACATCCTAAACTGCTGCCCGAAGCATCATAATATACGGAGAATCCTCCGGTTCCATCTGGAAGCGCAAGAATGGGAGCCGTCATCAAGCCTCGCTTTAACTTCTCGAATGAATCCTGATATTCTGCTGTCCAAGCAAACTGCACATCCTTGCGGGTCAATTGGGTCAATGGCGCTAAAATCCGAGCAAAATCTGAAACAAACCGTCGGTAGTAGCCGGCCAATCCAAGAAAACTGTGAACTTCTGCAACGGTGCTGGGCACTGGCCACGACTAAATAGCCACAATCTTCTGGGGATCCACTTCTACTCCTCCTCTGGTGATGATATGACCCAAGTACGAAATGCGATCGAGCCAGAACTCGCATTTACTGAACTTGGCATACAACTGGTGCTCCCCGAGAATCTGAAGAACCACACGGAGATGCTGCTCATGCTCCGCTTCACTCCGGCTACAGAACAAGATGTCATCCAGAAACACAATCATGAACTGATCCAAATAAGGCATGAAAATACGATTCATGAGATTCATGAATACAGCCGGCGTATTGGTTGCTCCAAAGGGCATAACAAGGAACTCCCAATGTCTATACCTCGATCTAAAAGCTGTCTTCGGGATGTCCTGCTCTCTGACTCTGATCTGATGATATCCTGAGCGCAAGTCGATCTTCGAGAATACTGCTGCCCCTTTGAGCTGATCAAACAAGTCATCTATCCTCGGAAGAGGGTATCTGTTCTTGATTGTCACTGAGTTCAAGGTACGATAATCAACACATAACCTGGACGTACCATCCTTTTTTTTACAAGAAGCATCGGGGCTCCCCAAGGCGATCCACTAGTACGAATGAATTCCTTGGTCCTAAGTTCTTCAATCATCTTGTACAATATCTCTAGCTCTGACGGTGCCATCCTGTAGACTCTCTCTGACACTGGGGCTGTTCCGGGAATCAAGTCGATAGTGAACTCGATCTCCCGCTCTGGCGGCATACCTGGAAGCTCTTCTGGGAAAACATCTGGAAACTTTTCGACTATCCGGGGCAACTGCACTGCTGCTACGGCCATCCGCAACACTGGAGGAGAAGGCTCAACTGCGCCTCTGGAAAATAAAAACTCTAGCTCTCCTGAAATGCTAAAAACAACCCTACCAATATGGCAGTCTATTCTAGCATACTGGTTCCTCAACCAATCCATCCCTAGGACCACATCATAATCGGCCATCGGGAATTCTATCAATCTAGCGAGAAATTCCTTACCGCTAACTGTAATGCCTGTGGTTCGTATTACGTATTTTGGAATACGTGTACGTATTTATCTTGTATTGCATGATTCCTTGCTTAGCTTCCTTCTTGGCTTGGTTTATTCTTGGTTCGGTTTGGGATTGCTATTGGTTCATCATGGACCAAAGGGTGAACCCCCTACCTACCACCACCACTACCATTTATTAACCATTCTTCATTCTCTCTCTTCATTATTCTTCTTCTTTCCTCCATTAATTTCTTCACCTACCAGAGAGAGAGAGAGAGAGGTCTAGGCAAGTGCAACTTGCTTTATGGAGGAACTCCAATTTTATTGCTTCATTCTCTTCCTTACAGCATTTTAACTTACTTTAATACTTGGCATTTCCACTTTCCATGGCTAGATTCTTGTAGATCTAAGTTTAATTTATTTTTGGAAATCTGGGGTTTTGATCTACTTAATCTTGTTATTTCTAAGTTTTGATGGTTCTATGTTGTAGAGCATTTCATTCTGTCCCATTTTGACCTATAGAAGTTCGGATTTGGGCTCCGGATGATGGAGTTATGGAGCTTGAGAACTTGGCTCCCATGGTGTTCTTATTCTCGAAATTTGGAGAAGACGAACTGTGCTCAGACTTGACCGCATGAATATTTTATGCGACAAGTGTTCTTCCAGCCGCATGTCTGGAAGAACTTCAGGCCGCATAAACATACTTTCTCTCTTGGCCGCATAGGCTGAGTCTCATTCCGGGCCGCATGGATTCATTTCCATCAGCCGTATGAGACTCTTGATCTTTTAGCCGCATATAGGCCCACTTTCTGAGAGCCGCATGGAACTCGCTCGACCCCAGCCGCATAATACTCCGTTCCTCTTGAGCCGCATAGACTTGCTTCCCGCTTGCCGCATGAGGCTCAACTTCTTGAGCCGCATGCAACCCACTTGACTCCGGCCGCATATACCTGATTGGTCAGCCAGCCGTATGGACCTACATCTCTACCTGCCGCATGAGGCCGAGTCATTCCTAGCCGCATGGATCCCGCAACCCTGAGCCGCATGCGCCTTGGGCCTCCTCCTAGTCGCATGAGCTGCGCGTCTGTTCCATATTGAAACCGCATGGCACCTATTTCCTCATGATCGCACGCGTTCCTGAATAAACCTAGCCGCATGGATTCGTTTCTCTGAGCCGTATGGCTCCTCCCCGTGCCTTGTCTTGTTATTTTATTATTATTATAATTATTCATTAGCACTGTTAATTCATGTCTTGTAACCCCCAAATCAACTTGGGTCTCCTAATTGAATGCTTGCACTATGATGCCTTGCACATGTATCCTGAATACGACAGTGACCCGTAGTGGTGCACTTCTGACAAGTAAACATGACATGACCTGATAGTGGCCCGTCGTGGTGCACTCCTGACCAGTATACTTGATATGATAACCTGACATGATATATCTTGATAAGCTGTTGCGACGGCTACCTGACATGACATGACCTGTATAAATAACCTGGACACCGTGGACGATTGTGCTTGTACAAATAATTCAGTCCTGTCTTGCATCACGTCTGGAGGGGACTCCTGAGTACCACGGTCAGGAGTACCTACTGAAATGGACTAAGGCTAATAACTAGATTAATACATTAGTCATAAAGAGATCTCCCAGCTACAGGCAATCCCATTACCTGGGCGCGCCTGGGATCTGTAGCCTGCTGTCGAGTATGGCACATTTCCAGCATACTGTCATGTGTTGCACCCTTCAAGCTACCTAAGGGTACATGCGTTTCCTGGACGATGTACCCACCTGAATTCAATCCCTAATTTTCGACATGGGTAACCTGGATGGTCTGCAGGGCTTGTGGCTGTGGAATAATCTCACTGCATCTTGCTAGTAACTAGGCCTGTGATAACCCTAGTTAGTTAAAGTATCAAGCCGTACTTATTGCTTGGTCGTGATTGTTGAATGGGGAATTATCAGTCTAGTCTTGCCTCGATCCTATATAGATTATTACATGTTCTGATTTTATATTATCTTGCTGATAGATAGGAGAAACCAAGTTCGGTTCAGATGAAGGGTTACAATCTCGGTCCTTGTTTGGTTTAAGGATTGTAACCTGGTCATCTGAATGGTCCCATGGTTATCTTACCGTATATCCCCGTGATGTTATATTTTCTCCAGTTTTACTATATATTATTATCTTCAGTGCTAATTGCTGGTTTTAGTTCCTAAGTGAAGCTTTCTTTGTGGCACTTGCTCTTTCTGGGATCTGACCCAACTAGTTTTGTATGGCCAGATTTTGGAGCAGCTCCAGAGGATCTACCGACTTTTCAGTCCGATGGTGACCACCAGGCGTAACCAGGGCAACGAGTGGGTTATTTTTGGCTCTTCCACTCTATTGTAAACATATTCTTTTGAGGCGTTTAGCCGACGAGCACCTGTTTAGCTCGATTGCACTTACTTACTGTCTGCCTACGGGCTGTAACATGGTTGACAGATCCTAGGGTTGATCATGTATGACTAAAACTCTTGCTAGTCCTAACATTTTGTAACGACTAGCTTCATGATCAACTGAATATGTAATATTTGGGATGCCTTACTATTGTATATATATTTGGTGATCTAACATCTTGTAACATTTATTTACTTGCTTGTGATTGAGACACTAGGCTTGTTCATGACCATAGGAGACTGTTGGCTTGTAGTAAACCCTCATGTATCTAGACAGCCGTGACCGTATAGCGAGGTGGGTTGCACTTCAATATACGTAGCTGGCTATGTCTGCCCCCGCTCTCCAGTATTCTGGTTCTGGGGCGTGACACTAACTACGATCCGACACGAGGAAAACATCCTATCGACTCCCACAAGTCCGTTACCAGTAAGTATATTGAGCCTTACTGATAATGACTCGGGCTCCAATCCTATCCGTGTCGCGAATCGTGCAGACATAAAAGAATGTGATGCACCAGAATCAAATAAAGCTGAAGCTGGAAAGGAGTTGACGAGAATAGTACCTGCCACTACCTCTCCTGGTGCCAATCCTTCCTCTGCGGTCATCACCATAGCCTGACCATGCCCTCGGGGTACTGGTCTCCTTTGCTGAAATCCTCGCTGCCTATTCTGACTCAAGGCTTGGGCCTGAGTATGCTGCTGGGGGTTCTGCTGCTGGAATACATGGGACTGAGGTGGCAAGGGCCTCGACAATGGATACTACTGCTGCTGGACCGGAGCTGGTCCTCTCAGCGAAGAGCTAGAAAGGTTGGACGATGATGAACCACCCCTATTCGGGCAGGATCCAACCCTATGGTCTGCTGCTCCACAAGCCAGACACAATCCATGTGTCCTGCGACACTCTGCCACTATATGGCCTGGCTTCCCACAATGAAAACATCCCACTGCGGAAGACTGCTTCTGCTTCTACTGCTGAGGGTACGTCGTGGCTGAATGCTGAACCGACGTCACTGAGGCCGCCCACCTCGGAGCTCCAATAGTCAAAGCCCTGGCTGCCGGGGCTGGGGCTGAAGACCGATTCATCTGGCCGTGGGATCTCTTCCGACCTCCGGCCCTATCCACAATCCTCTGGGAGGTATACTCATGTCTCCTAGCTGCTCTCAAGACTGCATCAAAAGTCTGATGCTCATACTGCTCAACTGCCAACAAAATCTCCAGGTGAAGCCCTTGCTGAAATTGCTGGGCTCTATCATACTCGGTTGCCACCAAGGTGGGAGCAAACCGACTGAGTCTCGAAAACTCGGCCGCATATCCATCGACCGTTCTATCCATCTGCTTCAGATTGGTGAACCTCGTCTGTAGATCATACCGAGCTACAGCATCAAAATACTTGGTCTGGAATCTCTCTCTGAACACCGTCCAAGCAATGGGTGCTGCTAATCCAACGGCTTGAGCCGTCCACCAGCTGCGGGCAAGATCTAGCAACTGCAGGTGCACCATGGCTACCTTTTCGTTCTCTGGGGTCCTGACTGCTTCTAGAATCACTTCTGTGTCCTGAAGCCAAGCATCCGCAGCGATAACATCTTCACTACCGTCGAAGAAAGGAGGGTTCAGGCGCTTAAAGCTGTTGGCCGCGCTGTTACCCTGATGACCGCCCCTGGTCAAAGCATCCGTCACTGCCTGGTGCAAGGTATCTCCTCGACGATCTTGGGAAGCTATCAAGGTCCTGACGAGTCCTACCAAAGTGCCATCATCAGGTTCGACAGGCTGAACTGGCTGGACTGGTGGCTCTCCGCCAGAAGGCACGACTCTGGAGGCTACTCCGGAATGCTGGGCTTGATCCCCGGGTTGCTGCTGATCCACGGAAAGTGCTCCGCCTTGCTGACCGGCAGGTCCAGGAACGATGCCACTAAAGAAGACGACATGGGAAACAATAAGAAAGGACCAAGACAGATCAACGATACAAGCATATGATCAGGACAAGAATCCAAGGATTCAGAAGATACGAGCAGAGATCAAGGGCGAATACTGATTGAGACATCTATTCGGTAAACCCTCACATATCTTGATTTACAAGACCTGTATGGGCCACCACTTAAACCATGTCACGCCCCAGAACCAAAATACTGGAGAGCGGAGGCAGACATAGCCAGCTACGTATATGAAATGGATTCCATCTCGCTATACGGTCACGGTTGTCTAGATACATGAGGGTTTAACTACAAGCCAACAGTCTCTTAAGGTCATGGACAAGCCTAGTGTCTCAATCACAAGCAAGTAAGTAAATGTTACAAGATGTTAGATAACCAAATATACAATAGTAAGGCGTCCCAAACATTACATATTCTGTTGATCATAAAGTTAGTCGTTACAAAATATTAGGACTAGCAAGAGTTTTAGTCATACATGATCAACCCTAGGATCTGTCAATCATGTTACAGCTCGTAGGCAGACAGTAAGTAAGTGCAATCGAGCTAAACAGGTGCTCGTCGGCTAAACGCCTCAAAAGAATATTTTTACAATAAAGTGGGAGATCAAAAATAAACCCACTCGTTGCCCTGGTTACGTCTAGTCGCCACCATCGGGCTAGAAAGTCGGTAGATCCGCTGGAGCTGCTCCGAAATCTGGCCATACAAAACCAGCTGGGTCAGATCCCAGAAGGAGCAAGTGCCACAAAGGAAGCTTCACTTAGGAACTAAAACCAGCAATTAGTACTATAGATAATATATAGTAAAACTGGAGAAAAATATAACATCACGAGGATATATGGTAAGATAACCATGGAACCATTCAGATAACCAGGTTACAATCCTTAAACCAAACAAGGATCGGGATTGTAACCCTTCATCTGAGCCGAACTTGGTTTCTCCCATTTATCAGCAAGATAATATAAAATCAGAACATGTAATAATCTATACATGATCGAGGCAAGACTAGACTGATAATTCCCCATTCAACAATCACGGCCAAGCAATAAGTACGGCTTGATACTTTAACTAACTAGGGTTATCACAGGCCTAGTTACTAGCAAGATACAGTGAGATTATTCCACAGCCACAAGCCATGCAGACCATCCAGGTTACCCAGGTCGAAAATTAGGGGTTGAATTCAGGTGGGTACACCGTCCAGGAAACGTGTGTACCCTTAGGTAGCTTGAAGGATACAACACATGACAGTGTGCTGTGTAATGCCCCGCTCCTCTCGGTGCATTACGATGAGTCGTTGACTCGAAAAGTTGCGTTGACCCGATGAGGTATCGATACGAATCGATGCAAGAGTTACATTGGCCAAAGGTAAACTTTGAGTCGATTGGAATCTATGGATCGAATCAATGCAAAGGATAAGTCCCGTTGAGCAAGTGCTGATTTTAGTTGATCTGGTGTGCAGGCTATGCTTTTACGCTGGACGATAAGAGGTCGGCATTTTGCCTTATGCAATGAAGTGTCCGCAAAACCAAATCGTGGCCTTACAACGGATTGTGGCATGGACACGATAGGCTAAATCAACCGAGTAGTTCAAAGAAATGGCTAAGTCCGGAAGTTAGCTATGCGATCGAGTTATGGAAGCGGGACGCTTCAATCGGCGAGACGGCAAGGCGTATCGGCTTAAGGTGGGCGGGTTCTTGACTCTCTCTCCCTATTCCTTCACGTCTAATAAAATATGCCATTGTATGCATAAGATGTTATCGAGTTAGCGAGCGTGGCTCGGCGATGAAAAGTCTAAGTATATGTTGAACATTAAGGTAGAACATTGAACAATCGAACAATTGAAGCGACGTGCATCAAGTGTACAGGTCGCGGTAGGGCAATGATGGTAGAACATTGAAAGACGATATTGAGATGTGCATCATGTGCACGGCTCCGAGAACATTGAACACTAGGCGTAGAACATTGATTACGGTACTGAGCGTGCCCTCGGGCACTTATGCTACGAAAAGACTAAGTAACTACGTAACTAGGCTATGTGAATGACTTACGAATGGTATGCGTTAAATATGAGTATGAGATGACTAAGCCGTTGGACGTCGTGTATCAATATGGATGTGTTGGGGCATAACGCCGACGGAGCTCCCCATATGGATGGTAGATTATGTTTATGAGACGCGAATATGTTTATGGTGCGGGACTATGTTTATGGAACACGAGATTGGTTGGACGATATGACTTGTATGCTATGGTGTCACGACCCGCACCCGCTATAAGGGCACGTGCACGTGACAACGCCCAGCCCTCACCATAAAAATGGCGTAGAACGCTGTAGGTTTTCTACTCTAAACAGTTTATATATATATCAAAAACCTGTCGAGAATATGGTCAACTCCGAACGGAGGACAAGCAATGAATATATATGAGTACTCAATCACAACTCTAAGATAACAAAGTAAAGACTGAAAGATAAAGACAACAAGACGATAATAAAATAATAACCTGTCAAGTCCAACACAAGAATATATACAAGTCCAAGTCTCTAATACAATCCATTGTAATAACAGTCTCAAAAGTAGCTGGAGACAAAGTCCAGTACAAAAGACCTACTCTAACTAAGCAAGTGGTAAGGTCTCGTCAGGCGAAGCTAAGCCCTGCTGGACCAAAGTCTCCAAGTCTGCGCCCACTACGTCATCCGGACCGTAGTAGGTACAATAATCTCCCTCGTCAGCATCTGTAATATTTGTCAACATATCCTGTCAGGATGGAACGAGTACAATCTACTAACAACAGTTCACAAGATATGACAAAAGCTATAAGACAGTAAATAGAGAGTATATACAAGAAAATCATGGAATGTACATGTGAGTATAATGGCAAGGTAAGCTGTAAAACTAGAGCTAGAACAAGGCAAGTAAACTGATCATGGCATGTACAAGAATCAAGAATCATATCTCTAGGTGTGTGAATACTAGCTACAACATGTGGCCGGATTGGGTCTGCACAAGGTTATGATCTATCCAATCATACGTGTGGTGTAGGATTGGCATTCATAAGGTTCATAATATATACAAGGCGGGTATTGACCACACATCTACACTAGTACTCCCCGTCCCCGACTGGTAGAGTGGATCCAAGCAAGACACGTTACGATACGAGATTCTACGAGAAGGGAGCAAGTCTCCTCGAGAATCGGTGTCCATATACTGCACAAGAACTACAAGGGAGCTTGCATAAGATATACCAAGATAACGAGGAATAACATCTCATGTTGGGATCCATGAATACCAATCCGTGTGATCAATGTATCGAGAACAAGCATATCTATACTAATTACATAAATTATAACAATCATCATAAATTGGAAAAGTGTCAGAGAATGTACTTGCCTGTAATATGGTATGATATGTCAACTGGAACAAATGCAGCGTCTCGAGGACCTATAGAGAACAAGACGTATCAATACTATGTTTAGGAAGTAAAGTCAAATAAATTTAAACCCTATTTAGTCATTCTAGGTCAAGACACATCAAACTAGACTGTACGAGGTCAACCTAAGTCATATTAGGTCTAGCTAGGTCATACTGGGTCAATGCAAGTCAAACGGAATTAATCTAGGTCGATTTGAGTCAACGGTAGACTTACAGTTGACTTTGGTCAACTGGTCAACTCCGATCAACTCCGGTCAACTCTGGTCAACCCTAGGTCAATCCTAGGTCAATGGTGACTAATAGTTGACTTTTGGTCAACTACACAAGTCTAATGGAATTTGGGACTAAATTGGATAAAGTGTTGACCCATAGTTGATTTTTGGTCTAAAAAGTCAACCGTGGTCAACCGAGGTCAAGACTAGGTCTAGGCGACTATTTCTAACTATTACCAACCTCTATAACCCATATCCAAGTCCATCTTGGATTTCAAAACTCAAATCTTGGCCGTAGGCCAATTTCCTAATTTATCTTTTCTAAGGTAAATTTCTAGCCTAGGTGGAAACCTAGTTAGCCTACCTACGCTTGTTATTTTGATCCGAGCTCCCTAGGGTAGTAAGGTACTAGCCTATACATATATTACCTACCAAGATACCTAAGTAAAGTGGACGTCTAGTCCATCTTACGGCCCATTGCCGATATCTTGAATATTTCAAGATACGCAATGGTACGGCGCGATACCGGCGCCCTACAACCCCGATTTTAACTCGGGAGCCCACCCGTAAAATCTAATTCACGTATTCTAGGCCTACGTCAAGTTTCGTCGCGTTCCGATACTCGGAGCTCGATTTCACTCTCTAACTCGACTTCCTCTATTATCCCCTTCTAGTTCTTACTCTAATTCTTCTCTAATTTCTTCTTCCTATTCTTCTTCAACTTTCTAACCTTTCTTCTTCTAACTCCTTCTTATTCCTTCTTCTTCTATCTTCTTCTTATTTCTAACTTCTAACTTCTAACTTCTTAGTCTTCTTCTTATTCTCCCTCTTCTTCTTATAACTTCTTCCTCTAATTCCTTCCTCTAATTCCTCTTCTAACTATCTAATTTCTATATATATATATATATATATATATATATATATATATATATATATATATATATATATATATATATAGGGGGGTTTATAGGGGTTAAAGGGGGAGGATTGCTGCCATAGCAGCTGCTGCTACTGCTGCAGCTGATTGCTGCTACTGCTGCAGCTGCTTGCTGCCCCTGCTGCAGCTGCTTGCTGCCCCTGCTGCAGCTGCTGGTTCTTCTTCTCCTTCATCCTCTTCTCTTCTACTACATCCTCTTCTCTCCTTCTATATATATATATATATATATATATATATATATATATATATATATATAGACCTAGATATCTATATATCTATCTACACAAACACTCATCTATATATATATATACATACACACACACACATCTCCATATACATATATATACACACAAACGTATATATATATATATATATATATATATATATATATATATATATATATATATATATATATATATATATATATATATATATATATATAAACACACACACACACACTCCCACACAAGCACACACACTCTCACACACAACCACCACCACTCTCATTCACAACCACCACCACTCTCACTCCTCTACACACACACAAATACTTACACATAATACTTACACATATATATATACATATATATATGTATACCATTCAAAATAGAAAATCCCCAATAATTTTCTAACCTAGATTTCTAGGGAACCCTATGAAATTTATGGGCAAATGGTAGAGAATCTCCCCCTCTACAATAATTGTGAAGACAATAAATGGAAAAGAGTAATAAATGAAGAATTAAATTCATACCTAAAGTAGGTTTTCTTGTAGGAAGGAAAAGCTTGGGAGAAGAAAGAGTTTAGAGAGAGAGAGTTTGACTTAGTGTAGAAGAAAGGGGGGGGGGGGGGGGGGGGGGGATTGCTCTTGGCCGGCCATGGTGGGGAGGGGCTATTGGGTTTGGGTTGGATCCAATATCCTCCAAACCCATTAAACTTAGGTTGGGTTGGTTCGGGTTTGGTTCGGTTTGTTTCGGTTTAAATTCTAAATACTAATCAAGCTCTAAAATGACTAATTAAGCCATGGAAATAGGGTTTATGGTTTCTAGCCTACTTATGATGGTATGTGGGCCAAGCCCAGCTAGTTTGTGGGTCCCACTAGGGTCCAGGCTACCCGGGTCTCCAACTTGAGTCCGAATTGGATAAAATCCAAACCAAACCAAATAAATCCCAAAAAATCACATAAAATAAATGAAAATTCCTAAAAATTATAAAACTTGAAAAATGACAAAAATACCCCTAATTTGAAAACTGGGGGTGACAAATCTATCCTCCTTAAAAAATTTCGTCCTCGAAATTGAATGAGAACTAAAACAGCAATCATGAATAGAACAAGGAAAGAAAAAGATAGAATTTTACCTCAAGGCTCGAAGAGATATGGGAATCGCCCCCGCATGTCGTCCTCCCTCTCCCAGGTGGACTCACCTGGAGAGTGGTGTCTCCATGCGACGCGAACTAAGGGAATGACTGGTTCCGGAGCACCTTCTCTCTTCGGTCCAAGATCTCAACCGGCTTCTCTGGATAGCTGAGTGTCGGTCCCACTTCGATCTCTGAGTGGTCCAAGACGTGACTGGGATCTGCCACGTACCGTCTTAGCTGCGACACGTGGAACACGCAGTGCACTCCCTCTAGTGCGGGCGGTAACTCCAGTCGGTAAGCCACTGCACCGACCCTGCCCAAGATACAGAATGGTCCGATGTATCGTGGGCTAAGCTTCCCGCCGCTACCAAAATGAATCGTGCCACGCGTCGGAGAAATCCGCAGAAACACAAGATCACCAACCTAGAACAAAACATAAGACTTAGAGCTTGATCTAAAACAGTCACAATCAGACTCAGATGCTAGAAAAATTTAAACTATACCTCAAACTCCAACGGCCTCCGGTGGCTATCGGTCAAATGTCGCTGCCTATCCTGCGCCACCCGAAGTCGATCTCTGATAACCCTGACCTTCTCTGCAGCATCCACCACCATCTCAGGGCCAAGCAAAACCCTCTCACCGACATCATCCCAAGACAAGGGAGTACGGCACCTCCGTCCGTATAGAGCCTCGAAAGGTGACATTTCTATACTGGCTTGGTAGCTGTTGTTGTAAGCAAACTCTACCAAGTGAAGGTGGTCCTCCCAAGATCCCCCGAAGTCCAAGACACAGGTATGCAGTATATCCTCGAGGGTCTGAATCGTCCTCTCCGACTGCCCGTCTGTCTGGGGGTGGTATGCGGTACTGAACTTGAGCGATGTGCCCAAGCTAAGCTGTAAACTCCGCCAGAAGTGGGAAGTGAATCGGCTGTCCCGATCCGAGACTATACTCACTGGCACCCCGTGCAATCGGACTATCTGCCGCACGTACATCTCGGCCAACCTCTCCGTCGACAAACCCACTTTGAAAGGCAAAAAGTGGGCCGATTTGGTCAATCGATCAACAATGACCCAAATCGCATCCTTCCCTCCTGGAGAGCGCGGAAGCCCAGATACAAAGTCCATAGTGATATGCTCCCACTTCTACTCAGGAATGGGTAGTGGCTGGAGCAATCCACCGGGTCTCTGCCTCCCGGCCTTCACCTGCTGGCACACCAAGCATCTCGAAACGAACTGAGCCACCTCTCGTTTCATGCCATACCACCAAACATGCTGTCTCAAGTCTCTATACATCTTGTTGCCTCCTGGATGCATAGAGTACTGAGAACGGTGCGCCTCCTGAAGAACCTCCTTCCGAAGTCCTCCGCTCGGCACGCACAATCTGGTACCATACCTTAACGACCCATCCCCTGCTATAGAGAACTCATCCAACAGCCCTATCTGGACCTGCTCCCTGATGACCCTCAGAGCCTCATCCTCAAACTGAGCTGCCCTGACCCTGTCCATCAGCTCTGACTGCACCTGAAGACCCCACATCTGCGCCTCAAACCCAGGAACTATCACCTCTATGCCCAAGCTCTCCAGATCAGCCAGAAGGTGACGATCCATCGTCAAACACATGGCTACGGGATACCTGCTCAAAGCATCCGCGACCACGTTGGCCTTCCTCGGATGGTACTATAAGGATATATCAAAATCCTTCATCAGCTCTAACCATCGCCTCTGCCTCATATTCAGCTCCTTCTGGGTAAACACGTACTTCAAGCTCTTGTGGTCAGTATAGATCTCCACATGCTCTCCGTACAGATAGTGTTTCCATAGTTTCAAAGCAAAGATGACCGCTGCCAGCTCCAGATTGTGGGTAGGATAATTCCTCTCATGAGGACGTAACTACCTAGATGCATAAGCAATTACCTTCCCCTGCTGCTGAAGCACACAACCCAAACCTCGTCCTGAAGCATCACTGTAGATCGTATAACCACCAGATCCAGATGGCAGCGTCAAGATAGGAGCTGTAGTCAACCTCGCCTTCAGCTCCTCGAAGGCGGCCTGGCACTCATCGGACCAAACAAACTCCTCGTCCTTCCTGGTAAGGCGGGTCATCGGCTGGGCAATCCTGGAAAAGTCCTGTACGAACCTCCGGTAGTAACCTGCCAGACCCAGAAAACTCCGAACCTCTGCTACTGAGCTCAGCGTTGACCAGGACTCCACCGCAGAAATCTTCTTCGGATCCACTGAAATCCCCTCGCCAGAGACAACATGGCCTAGGAACTCCACGCGATCCAAGAAGAACTCGCACTTGGACAACTTTTCATACAGCTGCTCCCTCCTGAGAGTGTCCAACACAATCCTCAGGTGCTCCTCGTGCTCCTCTGGCGTCTTCGAATAGATGAGGATGTCATCAATGAAGACCACCACGAACTTGTCAAGGTACTGGTGAAATACCTTGTTCATCAAGTTCATGAATACCGCCGGGGCGTTGGTCAACCCAAACGGCATGACGGTATACTCATACTGGCCATAGCGAGTCCGAAAGGCAGTCTTCGGAATGTCATCCCGCTTCACCTTCAGCTGATGGTACCCGGTGCGCAAGTCGATCTTCGAGAACACTCTCGCCCCGCTCAACTGGTCGAACAAGTCATCAATCCTTGGCAAAGGATACTTGTTCTTAATGGTAAGGTTGTTGAGCGCCCTGTAATCAATACATAGACGTACCGTACCATCCTTCTTGGGGACGAAAAGAACTGGCGCGCCCCAAGGTGAAGAGCTAGATCGAATAAAGCCCTTGTCCTCCAGCTCGTCGACCTGCTTCTTCAGCTCCGCTAACTCGCTATTGTTGATTCTATAGACGTGCTGGGAGATAGGCTCAGCGCCCAGCACTAAGTCTATAGAAAACTCAACATCACGATCAGGCGGCATCCCTGGCAGCTCCTCGGGAAAGACATCCAAGAACTCAGCAATAAGTGGATGTGGCAACACCGGCCCCGCCAACAACGCTCCGCAGAATCCATCTTCCTGCTCCACTGCACCCCTGGTGAACTCATACTCCGGCTCTTCCGGCGACCTAAATAGAATCTTGCCCCCTCTGCAGTCGATGCTAGCGTGGTGCATGCTCAACCAATCCATACCGAGTACCACATCGTAACTCGGAAGTGGCATTACGAGCAAACACGCACTCATCTCCCGGCCTCTCAAAGAAACTCTCCGCCCCTTGCAAACATTATTAACTAGGATGATGCCATTCCCAGTCATAATCTTGTAAGTCCTGCCAAGATACTCAGCAATAATATTGTGCCTAAGAGCAAAAGAAACTGACACAAAGCTGTGCGTAGCACCTGAATCAAACAATGCTAAGGCAGGAAAAGAATCAAGAAGAACCGAACCTGCAACTACATCCGCAATAGGCTCCATCTCCTCAGCTGCAAGAGCAAAGGCTCTACCCTGACCACCCCGCTGCTGGTGGTGCTGAACAAACCGCTGCTGCTGGGTCGGAAGTGGACCCCTCTGCTGCACTGCAGGTACTCTCGTCGGTGCCCCCTGAGCTGCTACCGCTCCACGGGCTACCCTGCGAGGGTTCGTAGGACAATCCCTCAACTGATGTCCAGCCTCCCTGCAGTAGAGGCACAAGCCTAGCCTCTTCCGGCAAACCTCCCAGACGTGACCGGGCCTCTTGCAGTAGTTTCAAGGAACCCCATGCTGTGCCTGCCTCGGCTGAGTGTGCTGCACCTGCTGCTGAACCGGTGCTCTGGCCTGCACCTGCGGCTGGTGATGCTAGAAAGAACGATGCTGAGGCTGAGGGCGCTTAGCAGTCCCTGCGCTGCTAGTAGCCCCCGAGAAAAGATCACGCTCCCTCTTGGGCTTCAAGCCCCACTCCCGCTCTACCTTGCGGACCTCTGCGTAGATCTGGGTATAAGTCTCATAGAAGGAGGGAATGAGGATCTTGATATCCCAAGTCAGCCCCTCCCTGAAACGGCTCGCCCTGATCTCCGGGTCTCGAACATTGCCTTACGGCTTAAAATTAGAGACGCAACTACGCGGTAGTACCCAATTTCCTTACGACCGTGCTACAATTTTCTTGTGCCGTGCCTCGTAACTCAGTGCGACTCAACCATATCGCCGCCCCGCGGCCACCCTTTGTTACTTTGATCGCCAACTGACCCAATCAAGACTTGTGGGTTAAGTGTCACTCGACTGACTTTGCCTTACGACGGTTTCCCGACTTAAACTCAAACAACTCAACCAACTTATGCAAACTTATATGCCGACAACTCAAGACTCGACGCCACATCTCGTGCCGAAGCACGTCGCCTATGTTATATCCATTCTTAAGTCCAAACATTTGTATTCTAACTTGTACCCACATTCAACAACTCAACTCAATCCAAAGGCACCCACGCGGATTGCCGCCATGCCGACTCATCTATATGATTTGGTCACTGACTCCTAGAGCCATCGTGGACTCCTCTTAGCTTTTGTTAGACGGGCGCCCCTTTCAGCGCAAGGTAGCTAGCCCCGCTGCAAGTCTCCGTCTAACCCGTGCTAAAAGCACAGCTAAATTAATTGTTTTCCAATGCCCGCATCGGTCCCGAGGCCCCGGGTTACCGTACGGGGAAACTCTCACCTTGTCGACAAGTTGTCCATGACCATGCAAGACTCGACTCAAACTGACGTCTCACATAGTCATGCTACCTCTAGTGTCACCATTTCTTTCAGGGCCAGGTTCAATATTTCTTTCTTATGAGACCGTCTCGCCGACATGTAGCCGCGAGCATACTTCTTTCTTATGAGACCGCCTCGCCGACATGTAGCCGTGAGGCCTCGCCGACATGTAGCCGCGACCATACTTCTTTCTTGACCTTTTTTCCAAACTCAATGAATCAACCGTGGTTCATGCCTTAACACTAAGTCCGTGCATCGTGCCTTAGGCCCATCGTGCTTTGTCACCCCCATTTCCTGTATTTCGTATTTATGCTCGTATTTGATTTTGGCACGTATTTTATTTTCTCCACTTGCGGATTTTGGTTTCTCGTAAATGGGTTTGGACCATGGCTTGGTTTTATTTTGTGAAAGTTGGTTTGGTTTGGTTCATCATGAGTGGAACACTTTAACCTACACTCTACCCTCAACACAACACAACCACCCTCATTATATCTCCACCAAACTTTCTCTCTCCTCTTTACTCTCCATTAATTTTCTTTTTCTTCCTTCTTCCACACAACTCCCCAACCCATTAGGCAAGTGCACCTTGCCAACAAATAAGCACCCAATTTTATTTGTCCATTTGATAGATTAGGACAAGTAGATCAACATTAGAACTTGGAATTTTGTGATTTGGAGCTTTCATTCTTCTAGATCTAGGTTTTAACCATTTTCGGAAATTCTTGGTTTTGATCTATTAAACTTTGATTTTTGCTTGTTTTGATGCTTCCATGTGGAAGAGAATTCAATTTTACTCAAGTTAGAACTTTGAAAATCTAGATTTGGTTTTGATTTGACAAAAATATGAAGAATTGAAGTTCTTGGTATTTTTTTGGACTTGCTCTCGGCCAGGAAGAACAGCCCCCTGCCTTGCGCTTTTTAGCGCATGGCCGATTGCGCACCCCTGGCCTGTGCTCTTTAGCGCATGGCCGTTTGCGCAGTCACTTGTCCAGCGCTTTGCGCTGCGCTGGACTGCGCTGGCGCAAGCTAGCCATGCGCAATCCAGCCATGCGCAAAGTAACCCCTGCGCAATTCACTTCTGCGCAAACCGCTCCGGCGCAATTCACTTCTGCGCAACCCACCCTTGCGCAAACCACCCTTGCGCAAGGTAACCCCTGCGCAGTCTACCCTTGCGCAAGGTAACCCTTGCGCAAGACAACTCTTGCGCAGCTCTTCCATGCGCAGTACACACCCTGTGCAGACCTACCCCTGACCCCCTTGCACAACCTACTTGTCTATGATGAATTTGTTATTTCTTGATCTTGGCTCTTCTATAGTCCTATTTTATATTAGTATTTTATTAGGTATTTTACACCCATTTTATATCCTTACGCCTTTTGGCATGAACTTGATTTTGCTTAATATGTTTGGAATAACTATTGTACACAGCATGGTATGACAAGGAACTAGTATAACATGACAGTGACCCGTAGTGGTGCACTCCTGACACGACCAACCTGACTTGATAGTGGCCCGTCGTGGCGCACCCCTGACAAGTACCCTGACATGATTTACCTTGATAACTTGATAGTGGCCCGTGGCGGCGCACTCTTGACTTGACTTGACTTGATAACTTGACTTGACTTGCCTTGACACCGTGGGTGTTCCTGCTTGCTTGTTTGTACAATCCACTTGTCTTGTCTTGCATCATGTCTAGGACGTGACTTCCTGGGTACCACAGCCAGGGACTCGCGCTAAATTGGATTAGGCTAATTATTAGATCAAACTAGAACATGGAGAATTCCCAGTCACAGGCAATCTCGTTATCTGGGCGCTTTAATGGACTTGTAGCTTGCCGACGAGTAGAGCACATTTCCAGCACACTGTCATGTGTTGCACCCTCTAAGTCACCTAAGGGTACATTTGTCTCCCGGGCGATGTACCCAACTATAACTCTCAACCCGCGAAAGGATAACTGGATGGTCTGCAGGGCTTGGGACTGGGAGTTTCTCACTTGCATCTTGTTAGTAATTAGGCTTGTGATAACCCTAGTTAGTTAAAGTAGTAAGCCGTAGTACTTGCTTGGCCGATTGTGAATGAATGGTGTCCAGCCCTATCTAAGTCTTGTCTAGCCTTGTACCTGGAACTCTTGATCATGATTGTTTTACTTATCTCTAACGATAAATGGGTAGAGGCAGTGAGCTATTCAGGTGAAGGGTTACAATTCCGGTCCTTGTTTGGTTTAAGAATTGTAACCTGGCTCCCGGAATGGTTCTACGTCCCTAGTCGTTTATCGCCCTGTGTACTTTTATTACTTGTACTTTCCTTTTATTCTTTATGTTCTGATATGCTGGCTTTTGTTCTTATTTGTGGCCTCCTTTGTGGCACTTGCTCTTTCTGGGGTTTGACCCAGCTGGTTTTGTGTGGCCAGATTTCGGAGCAGCTCCCGAGGATCTACCCAGCTTCCAACCCAATGGTGAACACTAGACGGAACCCGGGCTACGAGTGGGTTTTCTCTTTTTGTTTCACCCACTTATATGTAAATTTATTCTTTTGAGGCGTTTAGCCGATGAGCACCTGTTAGCTCGATGCACATTTACTTACTGTCTGCCTACGGGCTGTAAACATGATTAACAAATCCTAGGGTTGATCATGTATGACTGAACTCTTGCTAGTCCTATCATTTTGTATGACTAGCTTCATGATCATCCAATATGTAATATTTGGGACGCCTTATATATATATTTGATGCTCTAACATCTTGTAACTCTGTTAATTGCTTGAGATTGAGACAATAGGCTTGGCCTTAAGAGACTGCTGGCTTGTAGTAAACCCTCATATCTAGACAGCCGTGACCGTATAGTTGAGATGTATTCTATTTCAATATACGTAGCTGGCTGTGTCTGCCCCCGCTCTCCAGTATTCTGGTTCTGGGGCGTGACACGGTTTAAGTGGTGGCCCATGCAGGTCTTGTCAATCAAGAGATGTGAGGGATTATCGAATAGATGTCTCAATCAATATTCGCCCTTGATCTCTGCTCGTATCTTCAAATCCCTGAGATTCTTGACCTGATCACATGCTTGTATCATTGATCTGTCCTAGTCCTTTCCTTACTGTTCCCTATGTCGTCTTCTTCAGCGGTATTACTCCCGGACCTGCCAACCAGCCAGAGGGAGCTCGGCAAGCACCCCAGCGCCAGGAAGATCAAGCTCAGCACTCTGGAGTAGCCTCCCGAGTTATGCTTTCCGGAGGCTCAGAACCTCCAGTTCAGGCAGCTCCGCCCGTTCAACCAGCTAGACAGGATGAGGGACCTTTGGTAGCGCTTATCAGAGAACTGCTTACATCCCAAGATCGTCGAGGCGACGCCTTGCACCAGGAAGTTCATGATGCACTAAACCGAGGAGGTCCCCAAGGGAATCAGGCGGCCAACAGTTTCAAGCGCTTGAACCCTCCCTTCTTTGACGGCAGTGAAGATGCGATTGCCGCAGACGCTTGGCTTCAGGATACCGAGGTGGTTCTAGAAGCAGCTAGGACACCTGAGAATGAGAAGGTGGCGGTGGTATGCCTACAGTTGTTAGACTTGGCTCGCGATTGGTGGGCAGCTCAGGCCATGGGATTAGCAGCACCAGTCACTTGGGCGACGTTCAGAGAGAGATTCCAGATAAAGTACTTCGATGCGGTGGCACGGTACGACCTGCAGACCCGGTTCACCAACTTGAAGCAAGGAGGCAGGACGGTCGATGGCTATGCGACCGAGTTTTCCAGGCTGAGTAGGTTCGCCCCCACCTTGGTGGCAACCGAATTCGATAGGGCCCAGCGGTTCCAGCAGGGGCTGTATTTAGAGATATTATTGGCTGTCGAGCAGTTCGAGCACCAGACGTTCGATGCAGTATTAAAGGCAGCGAGGAGGCATGAGTATACCTCCCGGAGAATTATGGACAGGACCGGAGGCAGGAAGCGGTCCCACAACCAGATGCACCAATCTTCAGCTCCAGCCCCGGCAGCTAGGAGTATAACCATTAGAACTCCGAGGCGGGCGGCCTCAGTGACGTCGGTTCAGCATTCGACCTCGACGTACCCGCAGCAGCAGAAGCAGAAGCAGTCTTCCGCGGTGGGATGTTCTCATTGCGGGAAGCCGGGCCATGTAGTGGCAGAGTGTCGCAGGGCACAGGGATTGTGCCTGGCTTGCGGAGGAGCAGATCACAAGATAGGGACCTGCCCGAATAGGGGAGGTCCATCATCATCCAATCTTTCTAGTTCTTCGGTGAGAGGACCAGCCCCAGTTCTAGTCCAGCAACAGCAGCAACAGCAGTACCCGAGGCCATTGGCGCCCCAGGCCCAGGCCTTCCAGCAGCAGTTCACCCAGGCTCCAGCACAGAACCGACAGAGGGGTTTCCAGCAGAGAGGACCCGCAGCTAGAGGTCAGGCTATGATGATGACCATGGAAGAAGAAGTTGCACCAGGTGAGGTAGTGGCAGGTACTATTCTCGTCAACACCTTTCCAGCATCTGTATTATTTGATTATGGTGCATCGCATTCATTCATGTCTGCACGATTCGCGACACGAATAGGATTGGAGCCCGAGTCATTATCAGTGAGGCTCAATATACTTACTGGTAATGGTCTTGTGGGAGTAGATCGAGTGTTTTTCTCGTGTCGGATCGTAGTTAGCGGTAGAGAATTCCCCGCTAGGCTCATAGAGTTCCCTATGGCAGACTATGATGTAGTCCTAGGCATGGATTGGTTGAGGAACCATTATGCTAGGATAGACTGCCATGTTGGCAGAGTTGTCTTTAGTATTCCCGGAGGGCCAGAGTTTTTATTTTCCAGAGGCGCCGTGGAGCCTTCTCCCCCAGTATTACAGATGGCAGTAGCAGCAGCGCAGTTGCCCCGGATAGTTGAAGAGTTTCCAGATGTCTTTCCAGAGGAACTTCCAGGGATGCCACCAGAGCGAGAGATCGAGTTCACCATTGACTTGATTCCCGGGACAGCACCAGTATCAGAGCGAGTCTACAGAATGGCGCCTTCAGAATTGGAGATTTTGTACAAGATGATTGAAGAACTTAGAACCAAGGGATTCATTCATGCTAGTGGATCGCCTTGGGGAGCCCCGATGCTTCTTGTGAAAAAGAAGGATGGTACGTCTAGGCTATGTGTTGATTACCGTACCTTGAACTCAGTGACAATCAAGAACAGATACCCTCTTCCAAGGATAGATGACTTGTTTGATCAACTCAAGGGGGCTTCAGTTTTCTCGAAGATAGACTTACGGTCAGGATACCACCAGATCAGAGTCAGAGAGCAGGACATCCCGAAGACGGCATTCAGATCTAGGTACGGGCATTGGGAGTTTCTAGTTATGCCCTTTGGAGCGACCAATGCGCCGGCAGTGTTCATGGACCTCATGAACCGTATTTTTATGCCTTACTTGGATCAGTTTGTGATAGTGTTCCTTGATGACATCCTGGTCTACAGCAAGAGTGAAGCAGAGCACGAGCAGCATCTCAGAGTTGTCCTCCAGATTCTCAGAGAACACCAGTTGTACGCCAAGTTCAGTAAATACGAGTTCTGGCTCGATCGCATTTCTTACTTGGGTCACGTCATTACCAGAGGAGGAGTGAAAGTGGATCCCCAGAAGATTGTAGCTATCGAGGCATGGCCAGTACCCAGCTCAGTAGCAGAAGTTCGCAGCTTTCTTGGATTGCCGGCTACTACCGGCGGTTCGTCTCTGATTTTGCAAGGATTTCAGCGCCGATGACCCAGTTGACCCGCAAGGATGTGCCGTTCGTTTGGATGGCAGAATGTCAGGAATCATTTGAGAAGTTGAAGCGAGGTTTGATAACGGCTCCCATTCTTACACTTCCAGATGGGACCGGAGGATTCACAGTTTATTGCGACGCTTCAGGCAGAGGGTTGGGATGTGTTTTGATGCAACATGGGAAGGTAATTGCTTATGCATCGCGTCAACTCCGTGATCATGAGAAGAATTATCCGACCTACGACTTGGAGCTAGCAGCAGTAGTGTTTGCACTTAAGTTGTGGAGACACTACTTGTACGGAGACAGAGTGGAGATCTTTACTGATCATAAGAGCCTGAAGTATGTTTTCACCCAGAAGGATCTTAATATGCGGCAGAGAAGATGGCTCGAGCTACTTGTGGACTATGATGTGGACTTGCAGTATCATCCAGGGAAGGCCAACGTCGTAGCAGATGCGTTGAGCCGGAGAGCCGGAGTTTATTTCCTGACGGCGCAACTAGAGCTATTGGCAGATCTTCAGAAGATGGGAATTGAAGTGATTCTTCCTTCCAATGTGGCCTTGATGGCCAGCCTACAGATTCAGTCCACCATAGTTGAGAGGATCCGGACAGCACAGTTAACAGATTCCAAGATTCAGCGGCTCAGAGCAGAGTGCGAGGCAGAGAGAAGGCCAGAGTTATGTATTTATGAGGATGGTACACTTCGACACGGCACGCGTCTTTGTGTACCCAGTGAAGATATCAGACATGAAGTCATGGCAGAGGCTCACAGTTCGCAGTACTCCATTCATCCAGGCAGCACGAAGATGTACAGAGATATTCGTCAACACTTTTGGTGGAATGGTATGAAGAGGGAGATAGCCCGGTATGTCTCTCGATGTTTGGTTTGCCAACAAGTCAAGGCTGAACATCAGAGGCCAGCTGGACTTCTTCAGCCTTTACCGATCCCAGAATGGAAGTGGGAACATATTACCATGGATTTCGTGACTGGGTTACCCAGATCTCCGGCAGACAGAGATGCTATTTGGGTCATTGTGGACAGGCTTACCAAGGTGGCACACTTTCTTCCGTTTAGAGTTGGACAGTCGACGGCACAGCTAGCAGAGATGTATCTCAGGCAGATTGTCAGACTTCA
This sequence comes from Iris pallida, assembly GCA_029216955.1. NCBI lineage: Eukaryota > Viridiplantae > Streptophyta > Magnoliopsida > Asparagales > Iridaceae > Iris > Iris pallida. The sequence goes on from JANAVB010037420.1 coordinate 13,247,701, forward strand.
CGGAGTGCCAGTCAGTATAGTATCGGACAGGGATACGAGATTCACATCGCACTTCTGGCGCAGTCTTCATCAAAGTTTGGGGACTCGTCTCAAGTTCAGCTCAGCGTATCATCCGCAGACAGATGGGCAGTCAGAGCGCACTATACAAACTCTCGAAGATATGTTGCGGTCATGTACCCTTGACTTCGGTGGTTCGTGGGAGGATCACCTGCACCTAGTGGAATTCTCGTACAATAATAGTTTCCAGGCCAGTATCCAGATGGCACCCTTCGAGGCTCTGTATGACAGGAAGTACAGATCTCCGTTAGAATGGGACGATGTCGGAGAGAGGCAGATGCTCGGTCCAGAACTGATTTCTCAGACGGTTGAAGTGGTTAGGAGAGTCAGAGATCACCTCCGAGTTGCTCAGGATCGCCAGCGCTATTGGGCCGATGCTCATCGGCGTCCCTTAGAATTTGCCGTCGACGACCATGTATTCCTTAGGATCTCGCCTACCCGCGGCGTCATTCGTTTTGGCGTACGGAGAAAGCTTAGTCCTAGGTATATAGGGCCGTTCGATATTCTGGAGCGAGTAGGCGATATGTCCTATCGTCTCGCTCTTCCGCCGTCGCTAAGTGAGGTACATAATATATTCCATGTGTCCCAATTAAGACGGTACATCCCGGACCCGAGCCATATCCTAGATCAATCGGAATTGGTTGTTGGTACCAACCTTTCGTATGAGGAGAGGCCCGTGTCTATATTGGACCGGAGAGAAAAGACGCTCAAGAACAAGACTATTAACTTAGTCCGTGTTGCTTGGGGTCATCACTCTCTAGGTGAGTCAACGTGGGAGCGTGAGGACGACATCCGATCGCGATATCCCTACCTGTTTGACTCGTAAGGTATAATATCTTCCTTGTGCCTTACGCTTTCCCTTCCTTGCTTGTATTGTATGATTGTATGATTGAACTGCTTAGTGTAGCTTGTCTGTGCTTAGTATAGCTTGTCGTGGCAATCTCTAGCTCCTTGATTAAATTTCGAGGACAGAATTCTTTGAAGGTGGGTAGAGTTGTCACCCCCATTTCCTGTATTTCGTATTTATGCTCGTATTTGATTTTGGCACGTATTTTATTTTCTCGACTTGCGGATTTTGGTTTCTCGTAAATGGGTTTGGACCATGGCTTGGTTTTATTTTGTGAAAGTTGGTTTGGTTTGGTTCATCATGAGTGGAACACTTTAACCTACACTCTACCCTCAACACAACACAACCACCCTCATTATATCTCCACCAAACTTTCTCTCTCCTCTTTACTCTCCATTAATTTTCTTTTTCTTCCTTCTTCCACACAACTCCCCAACCCATTAGGCAAGTGCACCTTGCCAACAAATAAGCACCCAATTTTATTTGTCCATTTGATAGATTAGGACAAGTAGATCAACATTAGAACTTGGAATTTTGTGATTTGGAGCTTTCATTCTTCTAGATCTAGGTTTTAACCATTTTTGGAAATTCTTGGTTTTGATCTATTAAACTTTGATTTTTGCTTGTTTTGATGCTTCCATGTGGAAGAGAATTCAATTTTACTCAAGTTAGAACTTTGAAAATCTAGATTTGGTTTTGATTTGACAAAAATATGAAGAATTGAAGTTCTTTGTGTTTTTTTGGACTTGCTCTCGGCCAGGAAGAACAGCCCCATGCCTTGCGCTTTTTAGCGCATGGCCGATTACGCACCCCTGGCCTGTGCTCTTTAGCGCATGGCCGTTTGTGCAGTCACTTGTCCAGCGCTTTGCGCTGCGCTGGACTGCGCTGGCGCAAGCTAGCCATGCGCAATCCAGCCATGCGCAAAGTAACCCCTGCGCAATTCACTTCTGCGCAAACCGCTCCGGCGCAATTCACTTCTGCGCAACCCACCCTTGCGCAAACCACCCTTGCGCAAGGTAACCCCTGCGCAGTCTACCCTTGCGCAAGACAACTCTTGCGCAGCTCTTCCATGCGCAGTACACACCCTGTGCAGACCTACCCCTGACCCCCTTGCACAACCTACTTGTCTATGATGAATTTGTTATTTCTTGATCTTGGCTCTTCTATAGTCCTATTTTATATTAGTATTTTATTAGGTATTTTACGCCCATTTTATATCCTTACGCCTTTTGGCATGAACTTGATTTTGCTTAATATGTTTGGAATAACTATTGTACACAGCATGGTATGACAAGGAACTAGTATAACATGACAGTGACCCGTAGTGGTGCACTCCTGACACGACCAACCTGACTTGATAGTGGCCCGTCGTGGCGCACCCCTGACAAGTACCCTGACATGATTTACCTTGATAACTTGATAGTAGCCCGTGGCGGCGCACTCTTGACTTGACTTGACTTGATAACTTGACTTGACTTGCCTTGACACCGTGGGTGTTCCTGCTTGCTTGTTTGCACAATCCACTTGTCTTGTCTTGCATCATGTCTAGGACGTGACTTCCTGGGTACCACGGCCAGGGACTCGCGCTAAATTGGATTAGGCTAATTATTAGATCAAACTAGAACATGGAGAATTCCCAGTCACAGGCAATCTCGTTATCTGGGCGCTTTAATGGACTTGTAGCTTGCCGACGAGTAGAGCACATTTCCAGCACACTGTCATGTGTTGCACCCTCTAAGTCACCTAAGGGTACATTTGTCTCCCGGGCGATGTACCCAACTATAACTCTCAACCCGCGGAAGGATAACTGGATGGTCTGCAGGGCTTGGGACTGGGAGTTTCTCACTTGCATCTTGTTAGTAATTAGGCTTGTGATAACCCTAGTTAGTTAAAGTAGTAAGCCGTAGTACTTGCTTGGCCGATTGTGAATGAATGGTGTCCAGCCCTATCTAAGTCTTGTCTAGCCTTGTACCTGGAACTCTTGATCATGATTGTTTTACTTATCTCTAACGATAAATGGGTAGAGGCAGTGAGCTATTCAGGTGAAGGGTTACAATCCCGGTCCTTGTTTGGTTTAAGGATTGTAACCTGGCTCCCGGAATGGTTCCACGTCCCTAGTCGTTTATCGCCCTGTATACTTTTATTACTTGTACTTTCCTTTTATTCTTTATGTTCTGATATGCTGGCTTTTGTTCTTATTTGTGGCCTCCTTTGTGGCACTTGCTCTTTCTGGGGTTTGACCCAGCTGGTTTTGTGTGGCCAGATTTCGGAGCAGCTCCCGAGGATCTACCCAGCTTCCAGCCCAATGGTGAACACTAGACGGAACCCGGGCTACGAGTGGGTTTTCTCTTTTTGTTTCACCCACTTATATGTAAATTTATTCTTTTGAGGCGTTTAGCCGACGAGCACCTGTTAGCTCGATGCACATTTACTTACTGTCTGCCTACGGGCTGTAAACATGATTAACAAATCCTAGGGTTGATCATGTATGACTGAACTCTTGCTAGTCCTATCATTTTGTACGACTAGCTTCATGATCATCCAATATGTAATATTTGGGACGCCTTATATATATATATTTGATGCTCTAACATCTTGTAACTCTGTTAATTGCTTGAGATTGAGACAATAGGCTTGGCCTTAAGAGACTGCTGGCTTGTAGTAAACCCTCATATCTAGACAGCCGTGACCGTATAGTTGAGATGTATTCTATTTCAATATACGTAGCTGGCTGTGTCTGTCACGACCCGCTCCCGTTTTTTTTTTTTTTTCTTTTTTTTTAAAACGGATACGAGACGTGTCCAAGCCAGCCTACGCCGCAGTGTCGGCGGTAGAACGCTGTCACGGCCATGAAGATCAAAATCACAAATAATGCTCAATCACATAATTAATTTAATTTACAAAGATCGCAAGTTTTACATTTGCAGAAAAATATAAACTTGTACAAATATTTGAATGACTACAACTCAACTATCTAGCTAGTCTCTAGGCTTTGTTTGCAAGTATTCCCGTCACTCCCCAAGCTAAGTGAATCCACGGCTAACCTGAAAATGTTGGTTTCCAGTCAGGAATGGAACGAGCACAATTCACTGAATGCAATTTCAAATAAAGAAGATGACTATAAACAAAGGTTAGACATCAATCATGGGTTTGAAAATAAACATGAAATATAAAAACCAATAGTAAGTAAATAGACACAAAATACTCTCCCCGACTGTTAGAAGTACCTTTGATATGTGATCGGTCTCGGGACAATTATGCGACACGGTCTACACGGTCTAAAGTTACACGGTCTAAAGTTACACGGTCTACAATTACACGGTCTACAGTTACACGGTCTACAGTTACACGGTCTACAGAAAATATAGCAATAAAGAAACACTGTCTACAGAATAATAATCACTAACTACACAGTTTAAATGCAGTAAATAAAGCACTGTCTACACTGTCTACAAGAAATAAATAAACACTGTCTACACGGTCTACAAGAAATAAATGCAACACGGTCTACACGGTCTACAAGAAATAAATGCAACACGGTCTACACGGTCTACACGGTCTAAGGTCAGATCACACATCTTTGGTACTTCTCATTCCCGACTCAACAATTTATAATAGAAAATAATCACATAACCAATGACTAATCAATGAAATATAGTAAAGATCAATATCGAAATGCAAACAATAAACTGTACTCGCCTGTGGTCCTCTGCTGGTGAAACCGACAGTCTGAACTACTCAATGTGTCACAATAGTCAAAACCCGTACAACAGTCCCCGGATGCTGAAATAGACAGTACCAATGATCTCAGAATAGTCAAATTAGCTAGGATTGCCTGTCCTTAAGTCCAATTCTGGACACAGGGGCAAAACGGTAATTTTGGGCCAAAACGATATCCGCCGTTGGACCCGCTTTGCACCGAAAAAGCGTGCCAGAGTCAACGGTCTCTAAAGTCATCAAACTACATGTCTACGGATCCAGTTTTCCGATACGAACCCAACCGTATGTCCAAAGTTGGATTCCGGCGAGCCGTGCACAAAATCGCCCGTTGAGTGGGACCGTGGGGCCCGCAATACGATGATTTTATCAACGGTCTCGGAATCGGACCAAACTTGGCATACAGGACCAGAAAAACGATACGGTTCTGTTGGCGCAAGTTTCGTCTCGATCTGATGAGCGTGCACAAAGTAATTGGAGAATTTGCAACGTGCACGATACGGTGAATTTCGACGGATACGCATCAAATTCGTCGCGCATACGCGACCAATTTGAATTTCGTCAAAGCCCACACGACCACGAAGCCGTTACGCAGCTTTCGATGCTTTCGGTTCGCGACCACGTCGTCCCGATTGGCGTGACGCACGTCGTGTGGAACAATTTTAATGTTTTGAAAACAGATTTTTGGAAAACTTTGAAATAGTTTTAACAAGGATTTAATGGATGAAAAATAAAAGTAAAAGAGAGGTTTTGAACTCGTATGGGTTGTCTATAATTGCCTTCAATTAGATTTTTATGTTCGACAAACTGCTGTCCAGAAATCGGCTTCCAAACAGGGCGTTGGGCTGTTTCGTGTCCTACTTTAAGCAGGTTTTTCGATCGACTTTGGGTCGATCTTACGAGCGATCGAGGGCATCTATCTACGAAGTAAAAGAACAGGTTTGGAGAGGGTCATGTCGGGATCGTACCAGAGTTGATGGATCACAAAACGATCGAGTGTGCGCGACGAGAACCCGCGACGAAGTCGCTCTCGCAGCCTGAAGCCCGCTGCTGTCACTGGTCTGCGCGTGCGTGCGCTGCTTCCGGCGCGTCGACGGCGACCTGGCCGGCCGGCGGTGGCCCTCTGCGCGCGCGCGGGGGTGCGCCCAGGCGGCTGGAATCGCGATGGGGTGTTGGGTATACTCGGGGTTAGGGTTTTGGGTGTTGGCGCAAGTTTTCTCCTAGCGCTCAGTTTTCTCGTTGATATATATATCTATATTCACATCAGTTAGGCTCGGGTATGGGAACACAGCGATGGATTGGTTCAGCTGGGTTTGTATGTGGGCCGGCATGGCTTGGGGCCTAGGCTGCGGGCCGGTTAAGAGTTTAAGCTGGGATTTAGAATTATTATTATTGTTTGTTTTCTTATTCCTCTTTGTTCATTTATCCTTAAAAAGTAGCTCAAGTTGGATAACAATTTGATGTCTACTGCTTTATTGAGTCAAGGTTACATTATCAGCCTCAACAGCTTCCCTTGATCAGCTCTTTCCATACAAGGATTCATAAACAGTAATACATTTGTTTGTATATGAACATTGAACTTAGACTAATTAATTTATACTGTAACACAAGAATTAATATATAAATATATATATACACATACATTTATATATTTATACATATATACACCCCTTCAATACATATTTATATATACAAGTATTCATCCATATTTATTATATATTCATTTATACAACACACACATATTATATATATTTTATATATATATATCTTGATAGAGAATAAAATACTAATAGCTATTAATAATAAATAATTTATTCTCAATTACCACTATAGTAATATAGCCAGTTATAATAAAATAATATTTTCTAATAATATCCTCGATAATAGTGATAATAAAAAAATATTAAAATATTAAAAATTTGGGAAGGGGGGCTACAAGTCTACCCACCTTAAAAATAATTTCGTCCTCGAAATTTAAATTCATAACTATTCCAAAAAAATTCAAAGAGGAAATCTACTATTACCGTAATCTCCTCAAATTTTTATTCCTCAAAAATAGTTTATATCCCCTCTTAGCCATTCTGTAATTATGACACTCCGAGGACTTCTACCCACCTTTGAACACACTACCCCCGTAAGCTACGTCACTAAAACTTTACAATCTTCCAACTACTTTCTAAATTTCTACCAATAGATATCTGCTGCTTATAGCACCTATTCCCTCTCCTATATATCAAGCAATCCAAAATCTTAACAAGCAAAATTACACAAGTAGCTACGAATATCGGTAGGTCCTAATAAGCATGACCATTCGTCACTCTACAATAGGGAAGGCATGAAGATAAGAAAATAATCGAGAGTGAATATGGAGCTCCCAAAGCGGTAGAGGGTATCCGATGATGTAGACAGAAAGAAAGTTTATAAGCCCTTTACTTATTCACTAGATTGGGCTACTCTGTTCCAGTCACTTGCTAAATCGAAGAACTCTTCGTTTCCTAGAGAGGTTTGCAATCTGTGGACTATGGAAAATCTGTTCTCTAAATTAATCCGAACAAGGTTCAAAAATAGAACGGAATTGGAGAAGTCAAGATTGTGATCTTTTTCGTGGTTATTAAAACACACGAGTAAGAGATATAAATGCAATACCAGATCGTATCACGACTTCCAAGCAGAGGGAATAAGGGTTACGAACGACTTCACATACTAAGAAGGGGAGACAACATAAAGGGTATAGGGACTTATCTCAAATAGTTCGGTTTTATATTCCAAAAATGGTGGTTCGCATGGATGGATTTTATTGGGTCTTAATGGGTTCCTGATTGGACATCAATCGTCGGTTGGATGAATCTTGAACTTCAATCTATGTGGACTGGACAAGATCCCAAGATAAAGCTATGCCTACTAGATTTGGGTATCTTAGAATAGGTTTTTACCCACGGGATTGGGCTAGTTGCTAGTCAGATCGGTTAGCTAGGTCCCTAAAGCTCAAAATGTGCCTTCAGTGACTTTTGTGTTTTAAGTAGCACGAAAAGACTCAATTGAGTGGCACACTGGTGGCATGTGCGTAGTGGACTTCTAGTAGGCCACAACCATATATTGGGTCGAATGAATTGAGTCAAGGTTGAGTCTCTAATGGAAGTCGGGAAACCTACCGCTATTATGGTAAGGGTTATAGCTAGTCCTTTTTACCTGAAAGTCGTACCATAAAATATAGTACAAGGGGACGGGCTTGAGTGGGACATGATATACCTAGATGAAGGTGGACTCGTCTAGAACTTGGTATATGAAATTTGTTGGAAGGTAATAGCTGGTCTTGTGCTCCAAATATTAATGACACGGCCGGGGACACAAAATGATCTAAATGGAAAGTGGGAGTCTATAGGGCACTAATTATCATCCTAATGGAAATTATTTTAATCACTAGGTAATCCTTGTTTATTCCAAACTTTAGGAAGCTTACAGTCTACCCACCTTAGAAGCTAAGTCATGGTCTTAGGAATAATGAGGTTAAAAGGATTACAAAGCTCGGATATCGTACCTCAACTCTTGTTAACAAAGAATAAGGCACGACGTACGGAGTACTGTAGATTAAGTCGAGTCAAGGATCGTTCCTTAATAGATGGAAATCGAGGGTGTACAATGACACCTGGTCGATAAAATAGAACGATCTACTCATCCACAGTATACAAGTTTCCGATGGGGTAACCAACTCCAAGGCACAACACAAGAAAAGATTTCTAACAATTGAGTCAAGAAATTCTATCTGGTCAAACCTGCCAGACTATGGTCACAAGGGTTGTAGTGATCATGTATTGCTGTTGACAACTGGTAGATCATAATATGACAGGGTATTTAAGCTATGGAATTTGCTAAGCTATTGACTGTGGTGTTCCAACACTAGTTAGGCCTTAATAATAAAATTTACATAAATAGAGTAATATATGTTGGAAACCAATCTCGGGATGAGCGTCACGGTAAATGATTACCCTATTGTCCACTCATCTCACGTCTAACTGTGGGCTTCGGTCGATGAAGGTTTGGTTCAAGGCTTAAAGGGTTGCTAGTCAAGGCAAGCTTCAAGCTAATAATTAGAGGCTCACGACATTTAGTTTCTTGAGAATAGGTAGTCTCCTAGGTTGGCATTTGACTAAGGGTGAAGTCCTAATCATTCTCAAATTGAGATGGCTTGAAAGTCCCGATAACAGTTTGGGGTCGAGAGGAGAACGAGTAACTCAATCACAGGACTGGCCGTTGGTAGCTACACTTGTGCCTACCATTATCATAGCCATGGGAATACCCTGTATCTCTCTACCATCACGAGCTTTCGGCTTTCCAAATTGGGGAAAGATAAAAACAATAAAGAATTCAAGGGAGATGTTACTGAATACAATTTCGTGATTCAAGGGCGAACATATAATTCAAGAGGACTTGTCAATGCAGTCGTGGGTGAGACCTTAGAGACATCTATATCTCAATCCACGTAGTGTAATTAAACAAAGAGCGAACCAAATGCATCATGGCTGATCAGACCATAATACACTGATTCTGATTAGACAATAAGTTAGCAGGCGTCCCCAATAAACAGATGTCTTGAATCAAGCTCGAGAACAGAGTGAGCTTGCAAAACTAGGCTGTAATTGCGGCGTTGGTCAAGATAGTCAAAATACAAGTACGCAAGATTTTTGAAAAGAGACACTAATAGTTCGAGTTCTGTGAGAATCAAACCCTACCTGGTGTTCTTGCTTATACCGTCATCCTACTATCTTCTTATTCGTAAGACCTTGGTCAACCAATGGGTTATGGACTTCTAAATTCCATATTCCAGGTAACCTATTAGTGTCAGTTAATTCTCTCGTCAATAGGGCACAAGGACCCCGGAATGCTAGGTTGGGAGGCATGCTACTTAACTTGCAGAACTTCCACTAATATTGGCTTCGGATCTTATAAAACACACAGGGCACTGTCCTATCCTCAATAGTATCCTTAATTTGTAATCACGTCTGAAGTCATTTCACCGAGGACTATGCCTCGCCCGTAAAATCGAGCTGTGGTAATCCTTGGTTTCGTAACTCAAATATGATACAAATCGAACATTACTTAACTCTATCCAATATTGGCTCAAGGATAATTACGATCAAGAGTGGACCACTAGTCATATCTCTAGCAATTTCTATAACCGATATTTTCCTAATTCTCCTTTCAACTCCAGGGGTCGTGTCTCGCCAGTGCGCTGCTGGCTGCAGTGAATCCCTAGTCTCCAAAATTTTAGATAAATGGCGACAGTGCGCTGCTGTCCTGCCAGTATAAGTTAACTAACATTTCTCTAACTATATCTGAAAATATTCATGAGCTTCTAGAGAATCAAACAAGTTGACCATGAACTAGAGCGTAAGCATTTGTCCTATCAATCACAACCCTTAAAATAAAGGGATTGAACAGGAAGGAAATATTTGGGGACAAAAGAAATACAAACATCCTAGTATCTATTTCATATGCATTCAAACCATCGGGGAAAACTTTGACTCGAAACTAACTCAAAGTCTGTATACGGATAACATAATAGTAAAATAATAATTCTTAGGGCAAAGAGGAACTAAATAGGCAATTTGGAATAAGATGTGAGGATGATATCTAAAGAGGTAAGGAGAAGGAATTGGATAATTTATCAAGGTTAGATCATTACTCCTAGGAAGCTCTGCCTCACCAAGAGAATCATCTATCCACTTTAGATCATATCGCCATACCAAGAGGTAATAGTGTACCTATGGGGATCTGATAAACTATCATAATTAATTACTCCTTATCTAAATTCCATGGCCTAGACTACCCATCGGTAAATTTGTATAAGGGACTCCTAGTCCTAGTCATTCTCGTAAATTAAATTAATTTCTAACTTGTGAATGAGCATTTCTAGTCGCAGGCTCGTAATAGTACGGCTAACTTAAGTACTATCACGAGTTCACAAGATTTGTGAAGACTGACCTGCATGGGCCACCACAAAAACTTGTCACGACCCGCTCCCGTTTTTTTTTTTTCTTTTTTTTTTAAAACGGATACGAGACGTGTCCAAGCCAGCCTACGCCGCAGTGTCGGCGGTAGAACGCTGTCACGGCCATGAAGATCAAAATCACAAATAATGCTCAATCACATAATTAATTTAATTTACAAAGATCGCAAGTTTTACATTTGCAGAAAAATATAAACTTGTACAAATATTTGAATGACTACAACTCAACTATCTAGCTAGTCTCTAGGCTTTGTTTGCAAGTATTCCCGTCACTCCCCAAGCTAAGTGAATCCACGGCTAACCTGAAAATGTTGGTTTCCAGTCAGGAATGGAACGAGCACAATTCACTGAATGCAATTTCAAATAAAGAAGATGACTATAAACAAAGGTTAGACATCAATCATGGGTTTGAAAATAAACATGAAATATAAAAACCAATAGTAAGTAAATAGACACAAAATACTCTCCCCGACTGTTAGAAGTACCTTTGATATGTGATCGGTCTCGGGACAATTATGCGACACGGTCTACACGGTCTAAAGTTACACGGTCTAAAGTTACACGGTCTACAATTACACGGTCTACAGTTACACGGTCTACAGTTACACGGTCTACAGAAAATATAGCAATAAAGAAACACTGTCTACAGAATAATAATCACTAACTACACAGTTTAAATGCAGTAAATAAAGCACTGTCTACACTGTCTACAAGAAATAAATAAACACTGTCTACACGGTCTACAAGAAATAAATGCAACACGGTCTACACGGTCTACAAGAAATAAATGCAACACGGTCTACACGGTCTACACGGTCTAAGGTCAGATCACACATCTTTGGTACTTCTCATTCCCGACTCAACAATTTATAATAGAAAATAATCACATAACCAATGACTAATCAATGAAATATAGTAAAGATCAATATCGAAATGCAAACAATAAACTGTACTCGCCTGTGGTCCTCTGCTGGTGAAACCGACAGTCTGAACTACTCAATGTGTCACAATAGTCAAAACCCGTACAACAGTCCCCGGATGCTGAAATAGACAGTACCAATGATCTCAGAATAGTCAAATTAGCTAGGATTGCCTGTCCTTAAGTCCAATTCTGGACACAGGGGCAAAACGGTAATTTTGGGCCAAAACGATATCCGCCGTTGGACCCGCTTTGCACCGAAAAGCGTGCCAGAGTCAACGGTCTCTAAAGTCATCAAACTACATGTCTACGGATCCAGTTTTCCGATACGAACCCAACCGTATGTCCAAAGTTGGATTCCGGCGAGCCGTGCACAAAATCGCCCGTTGAGTGGGACCGTGGGGCCCGCAATACGATGATTTTATCAACGGTCTCGGAATCGGACCAAACTTGGCATACAGGACCAGAAAAACGATACGGTTCTGTTGGCGCAAGTTTCGTCTCGATCTGATGAGCGTGCACAAAGTAATTGGAGAATTTGCAACGTGCACGATACGGTGAATTTCGACGGATACGCATCAAATTCGTCGCGCATACGCGACCAATTTGAATTTCGTCAAAGCCCACACGACCACGAAGCCGTTACGCAGCTTTCGATGCTTTCGGTTCGCGACCACGTCGTCCCGATTGGCGTGACGCACGTCGTGTGGAACAATTTTAATGTTTTGAAAACAGATTTTTGGAAAACTTTGAAATAGTTTTAACAAGGATTTAATGGATGAAAAATAAAAGTAAAAGAGAGGTTTTGAACTCGTATGGGTTGTCTATAATTGCCTTCAATTAGATTTTTATGTTCGACAAACTGCTGTCCAGAAATCGGCTTCCAAACAGGGCGTTGGGCTGTTTCGTGTCCTACTTTAAGCAGGTTTTTCGATCGACTTTGGGTCGATCTTACGAGCGATCGAGGGCATCTATCTACGAAGTAAAAGAACAGGTTTGGAGAGGGTCATGTCGGGATCGTACCAGAGTTGATGGATCACAAAACGATCGAGTGTGCGCGACGAGAACCCGCGACGAAGTCGCTCTCGCAGCCTGAAGCCCGCTGCTGTCACTGGTCTGCGCGTGCGTGCGCTGCTTCCGGCGCGTCGACGGCGACCTGGCCGGCCGGCGGTGGCCCTCTGCGCGCGCGCGGGGGTGCGCCCAGGCGGCTGGAATCGCGATGGGGTGTTGGGTATACTCGGGGTTAGGGTTTTGGGTGTTGGCGCAAGTTTTCTCCTAGCGCTCAGTTTTCTCGTTGATATATATATATCTATATTCACATCAGTTAGGCTCGGGTATGGGAACACAGCGATGGATTGGTTCAGCTGGGTTTGTATGTGGGCCGGCATGGCTTGGGGCCTAGGCTGCGGGCCGGTTAAGAGTTTAAGCTGGGATTTAGAATTATTATTATTGTTTGTTTTCTTATTCCTCTTTGTTCATTTATCCTTAAAAAGTAGCTCAAGTTGGATAACAATTTGATGTCTACTGCTTTATTGAGTCAAGGTTACATTATCAGCCTCAACAGCTTCCCTTGATCAGCTCTTTCCATACAAGGATTCATAAACAGTAATACATTTGTTTGTATATGAACATTGAACTTAGACTAATTAATTTATACTGTAACACAAGAATTAATATATAAATATATATATACACATACATTTATATATTTATACATATATACACCCCTTCAATACATATTTATATATACAAGTATTCATCCATATTTATTATATATTCATTTATACAACACACACATATTATATATATTTTATATATATATATCTTGATAGAGAATAAAATACTAATAGCTATTAATAATAAATAATTTATTCTCAATTACCACTATAGTAATATAGCCAGTTATAATAAAATAATATTTTCTAATAATATCCTCGATAATAGTGATAATAAAAAAATATTAAAATATTAAAAATTTGGGAAGGGGGGCTACAGTGTCTGCCCCCGCTCTCCAGTATTCTGGTTCTGGGGCGTGACATGCTTCTACGCGACACTATCGCCCAACTCATACTTCATACAACTAGCTTTGACACCGTAGGACTTCATGGCTATAATCAGCCGTAGAACTCATAGGACCGTAGGACTTCATGGCTATAATCAGCCGTAGAACTCATAGGACCGTGCTTGGAATGACTTAAGTCGACTGCCAACACTTTGCCTAACTTCACCAAGCCTACAACTTAACTCAAGGGACGAGCAAAGGCTATGCCAAGCCTTGCCTCATGGAAGCGTGCATGCTTTACCGAGCATTTACGCGGGCGACGCCTATGACTTAGGCTACGTTCATACTTCGCCTACTCAACCAACTTTCTTTCTCCCAAGCCACGGGACGAAGGATCGAGTGTCATTTTCAAAGCACGCCATGCACCGACTCTATGACGGCCGTTGGACCTTTCCATATTCTAACTCAATTCGACCCGTCGGGATTATTTACTTTAGCTATGTGAATTCGTCTCTTTTATTATCAAGCCTACTTGTGCAAGTTGAAAACATACGATTTATTATGTGAAGGCTAAGATGAGGCAAGTTCATCGAAACTACCCCACCTGAGCAAGCGGTTGCCTTGACCGAGATGTCTTCGAGTCGCCGTTGTAAGGCTAAGTCCGAACGCCGCCGGCGTTTCGATTCCTCCGATTGACTGAGCGGGACGGGGCACTACATCATACACCACTCAGAAAAAGTTTCGTCCTCAAAACTAACTGAGTACACTTATCGACTTATCACTTTACTCAACATTCACGAACTCTAGCACACACTATGCCGATGCGTTTTCTCAATCCGAGCCACGCTCGTACTACCCTCGATCCTTTTTTCAAAACTTACGATCTCAAAATCCTCGACACTTCCCCGTTTCTCAAGTCTCACTTGATTCAACGTATCACTTAGTATGGATCGTGCACATATCTTAGGCGTCCCCAAAATACATGCATTTCAACCAAGCCTCGTGATAGCGAATCTCGCTATCACCACTCGAGTCGGATCGTGCACGCATTCAAGCGTCCTTGATATACATGCATGTCAACCGAGCCTCATGAGTGGTGCCTTCACCATTCCTATCGCTCCGTACCGGAACGTCTGCCTAACCGCTAGGCTATGTCTTTCCGTCAGTATTGGAATCATAGTTCCCAAACAACGATATCAACATTGACCCCATCCTAAGGTCAAACCAAGTTGATAGTACGGGGTTTTCTACCCAAGCTCGCATCACTCCGATTTCTAAACATCGAGCATCGATTTCCTATGTACATCCCAATATTTTGTCGTACGGGGTCTGAGTCGTTCAGCAAAGCCATCCCATGACAACTTACGTTTCAACCAATCCTCGACAAGGACATATAACTCGTTCATCAAGCCGTTTCGCATAGTCTATCTCTTCGCACACGTTCGATATAATCCGCCTATCAATCCTTCCAATTCAAGCAAGCTACGACATAATTCATCACTAAACCATAATTCACATTTCACATTCCCTAAGTCATTTATCCCAATTCACGAAATCGATCACAAGGTCATCTGACTTAACAATACGTTGCGCCCTGATCTCACGCGAGTCAGATTATCCACGGTGGGCATGAATCACCATGCACGCTCCCGCAGGATAATTATCCTCATCGGGACGTAACTCTTGTTTTGCGTCTAGACTAATTCATTCTCGATGCGCGGATTGGACCTACTCAATCCTCAAGTTTCACTCATTCGCCAATCGTAAGTCCTACAATCCTCGAGTCCACCTTTGCATCAAGCCAACAAGTCGAGACAATCAACGTTGCTGCGTCCTAATTTTCCGAGTTCGATCATTTTCGCGACATGAATCACCATGTCAGCGCTCACGCGGAACGATCGCCCCAAACCCGACGCAACGCATGGGCGAGGCTAGAGTTGCGCTCGCGCAAGACAAGATCGTCGACGTTGTGGTTTTCTGCGTAACCATCAAGACACAATCATTTTCATCCAACATTCATCTCGGTCAAAATTCTAAGTATTGCATCCAACCGAACAATAACACTTGTACGATCGTCATTTGCCGAGTCAGAGTACCCCCGAGTTATCGCATATCATCTTTGATACGCCTCAATACCATCGACGATATACGTAACTTGACGATCTTCGTTTGCAATGAATTCTGAGTCGTGCGAATGATGCTATCGTCCGACTGGATAATCTCCTCGACATTCAATTTAAGTTCGATCATTATCCCTCGAATTATTCACAACATCAATTTCCTTAATCAATCGATCGACATCCCTGAGGCTATCACATACACCACTCAGGGATGAAGTCATTCAACAAATCCTCAACTTATCATTCGAATCAAAATCCACTTCTTCAAATTTTCCGTTTGAACCATTCCTCAATTTCCAAGCATGCTCATATATATATATATATATATATATATATATATATATATATATATATATATATATAGGGGGGGTTTTATAAGGGTTAAAGGGGGGGATTGCTGCCATAGCAGCTGCTGCTACTGCTGATTTATGCTACTGCTGCAGCTGATTGCTGCTACTGCTGCAGCTGCTGGTCCTTCTTCTCCTTCATCCTCTTCTCTTCTACTACATCCTCTTCTCTCCTTCTATATATATATATATATATATATATATATATATATATATATATATATATATATATATATATATATATATATATATATATAAAATAAAATAAAATAAAATATATATATATATATCTACCTAGATATCTATATATCTATCTATCTTTATATATATATATATCTATATATCTATCTACACAAACACTCATATATATATATATATATATATATATATATATATATATATATATATATATATATATATATATATATATACATACATACACACACACATCTCCATATACATATATATACACACAAACGTATATATATATATATATATACATACATAGGCACATACACATATCCTTATATATAAATATATATATACACACACACACATATATATATATATATATAAAAACACACACACACTCCCACACAAGCACACACACTCTCACACACAACCACCACCACTCTCATTCACAACCACCACCACTCTCACTCCTCTACACACACACAAATACTTACACATAATACTTACACATATATATATACATATATATATGTATACCATTCAAAATAGAAAATCCCCAATAATTCTCTAACCTAGATTTCTAGGGAACCCTATGAAATTTATGGACAAATGGTAGAGAATCTCCCCCTCTACAATAATTGTGAAGACAATAAATGGAAAAGAGTAATAAATGAAGAATTAAATTCATACCTAAAGTAGGTTTTCTTGTAGGAAGGAAAAGCTTGGGAGAAGAAAGAGTTTAGAGAGAGAGAGAGAGAGTTTGGCTTAGTGTAGAAGAAAGTGGGGGATTGCTCTTGGCCGGCCATGGTGGGGAGGGGCTATTGGGTTTGGGTAGGATCCAATATCCTCCAAACCCATTAAACTTAGGTTGGGTTAGTTCGGGTTTGGTTCGGTTTGTTTCGGTTTAAATTCTAAATACTAATCAAGCTCTAAAATGACTAATTAAGCCATGGAAATAGGGTTTATAGTTTCTAGCCTACTTATGATGGTATGTGGGCCAAGCCCAGCTAGTTTGTGGGTTCCACTAGGGTCCAGGCTACCCGGGTCTCCAACTTGAGTCCGAATTGGATAAAATCCAAACCAAACCAAATAAATCCCAAAAAATTACATAAAATAAATAAAAATTCCTAAAAATTATAAAACTTGAAAAATGATGAAAATACCCCTAATTTGAAAACTTGGGGTGACATATGGTACGTATTGCATGGTCAATGGACTCGGATGGCCCGTGCACGGGTGCGGCTTCCCTCGGACGGTTATGCCGGGGCACCGGGACCGTTCGACCTAGGAGGGAATTATGTGTGGTATTTATGGTGCACAACATTTGGACGGATTGCGACCGTCCAGTGCTGTGATAAGCTATGATATCCGTAAGTTTGGGATCCTTCGGATACTGGGCTAGCAACCCGTATCGAAGTGATCGTAGGCTTACACATAAGAGATGCCAAGTCCATTACAGTGCGAAACACCGTGACCTTCATATAGTTAGGGCCGGTGGGCAGAGATGAGAGTTGGGTGCAGACGCAGGGCCTGCGACCGTTATGCATTGTCTAAGTTTATGGTCGGAATGTTGCGTGAATTATATGGTTTCTTACGTAAGTTCTAACCAGTGCAGGCTAAGGAAAATAGGACAGAGATGAGCACGAACACTATGTTTACGTTCATATTATGCCTAACTGTATCTGCTGCAGGAACACGGTAGTGGACACATTTATGATAATGTGCTATGTTTAAGTATTGCTATGAAACTGATCCTAAGGCTAAATAGAAAGATCACCAATTAAGATGCATGTTTCACTAAATGGTTAAGTGTTTGGTTTGGGTGCGAGCGGTTCTTGATCAGTGCGAAGCGAGGACGAAAGCACTAATCTCCCACTAGTTTGTGTGCAGACTCAGGTTATGATCGGCTCGGGACGGAGCTTGGCTTGGACGTGCCGAGGCATGGAGTCCTTGGCGTTCAAGAGGAGCTACCGCATAGGCGTTCGGACTTGCGACATGGAGATGTTCGGCCGAAGACTACTTGGTGGCTATAAAGAGGCATAATGTATGGAATAATATAATCCTTTGTGAGCTAGAGAGAACATGAGTGTTGTAGCCAATTGGCATATATGTTGGGCTATTCAGAGCCTTTGTAATCTTCAGTTCATTATCAATAAAAGAGATTCTTGTGTTATACTTTGTTTCCTTCCGCTGCTTATGTTACGACTTTGAGATAATCACTATGTGAACCATTATCTTGTCTTGCACGAGCGCAACTCCAGGCTCGTGTGGCATCACGCCCCAGCGAGGACGATGATTCGGGTAAAATCTAGCGAGGACGAGCGATTTCCCGGATCAGAGCGTGACAAGTTGGTATCAGAGCGGTTCCATCCTTTGGACCGTGCATGAATCTCTTTGACCCTCAGTTGCTTCGCTATTGAATTCAGTTGACTCTAAGTTGTTTCCGCAACTGCATGGCTTATGGATCTGCTCGACGCTACATTGGATGTTCCATTCAATAAGTCTATATTAAGTGAGTACGTCCGCCACAAGTATGTCGTGACTATCACGTTATCTCCGGGTACCATCGGAGAGTGTTGGTTGCACGAAGTGCAATGAGTTATAAGATGTTGGTTTTCCGAAGTGCAAGAAAGTTGTGAGTCGTTGATTGCACGAAGTGCAACGAATATGGTGATGTTGGTTGCATGAAGTACAATGATATGCATACTGTTGATCGCACGAAGTGCGAGGAGATATGTGTTGTTGGTTGCACGAAGTGCAACGGGTCGATATGTGAGGCGTTGCGTATTATGTGGCTATGCGAATGGTTATGTGTTGTTGGTTGCACGGAGTGCAGCAAGTCGTGAATCGTTCGTTGCATCGGTGCAACGAGTCGATATGGTATGATGCGCGTTGTATGGCTATGCGGATGGATAGCGATATGTTGCATGAGATTGAGTAAAGACCTTAAGTATCGAGAGTGAGTTGTTGTACGAGTTGCAACGAGCGAGATTGGAAGATCGCGGATGCGATAGTAACGAGTCGAGTTGGTCGTTAAGTCGAGTTGAGTAGGCGAACGTTTATGTTGGCCGTATGTCGCATTGAAATGTGAATAAGCGAATGTTGCGGGTGTGATCGATATAATCGCCAAGATACGGTTAGAGTGAATGCGTGTCAAACTTGAGCGAAAGCTAGAGCTGGGATCGGAAAGATCGCCATACGGGATAGTTGGTTGGAAGAGGGATATTGGACCTATGCAGAGTGTGATGTCGGGTAATGACTCGATTTCGAGTGGTATATGCAATACCACTTGTACAAGCAAGTGTAGCGAAGTATTGTATCGATAACAATAGGCTCGATCCTGAGTGGTATATGGAATACCACTTAGCGATAGCTATGTTAAGCTGTTTGGTGACTTACGATAGGTTACGTCGAGACGATTGTATTGTTACGATATGTTCGTCCTCAACGGACGAAGTAGTACCGAGACTCGAGTGGGAATGATTTGGGAGAAGTCGATACAAGTATGCTTCGATGAATTAAGTTGAACAATTATGTGCGAAGCCATATCCACGGAGGATACGTCGGACGAGGATTCGTTAAGTGTAAGTCGAACGATAGGCTGAGTATAGCGAAGGGATATTGCATTGAGGAAATAATTGGGCCGGTCGAATGTACGTGAGTTAGTAGAAAGACTTGTTCGGAACGTGTTGAGTAGGTACGAAGAAATCGTACGAACGAAATTGGGTTAGTGCGATAAATCGGTAGCACGATTTGGAAGTACGAGTTAGGGATATGAGAATAAGAATATGAATTAGAAATCGTGTCTCGATGATGGTAGTTAGTTACAACAGAATGGATTTTGGTACGTGAGAATTGATTCGTATTCGAATTCGGAAAATGGCAATGATTACAACGAGTTTGAGCTTATGAGAAAGGAAGATGTTCAAGTTATGCATATCGACGATGGTATTGAGGCGTATCAAAGTCGATATGCAAGAACTCGGGGATATTCCGATTGAATGAACGAAAATTATGTTGAGCATTGTTGTTGGATGAATAGGATGCAAGTTAAGTTATGGAAATTTGGATGATAACGGTAGGAGTGCTTCGGAGAATTGAGAGTGGATGAATATTGCTTGGATGAAAACGAAAGTTTCTGGATTGCTTCGTGGATCACCACTATATTGACATTCTTGTCTTGAGCGAGCGTAACACCAGCCTCGCACATGCGTCACGTCAAATTAGAACGATCATTCCGCATGAGCGCTGGTATGGTGATTCATACAGTGGGAATGATCTAACTTGCAAGGCGTGGCAAATTTGATATGGACTCGTGGTTTGATGCGAAGGTGGAATTGAGGATTGTGCGATAAGCCTAGAAGTGTGTCAGATATTGGCCGTGAGTGAATAGACTCGTACGGAGGCGAACAAATATTGCTCGGTTGCGATATTGTTAACGGTAGTGCCTAAGTGATTCGAGTAGTAACGACGTATCAGTTGCGCGAGTGAGTAGATAAATTATGGATTGGTAGATTTCGTCGGATTGGATAAGTCTAAGCGAGCGAGTATCGTGTTTCGGATGTTAGCGA
This sequence comes from Iris pallida, assembly GCA_029216955.1. Taxonomy (NCBI): domain Eukaryota; kingdom Viridiplantae; phylum Streptophyta; class Magnoliopsida; order Asparagales; family Iridaceae; genus Iris; species Iris pallida. The sequence goes on from JANAVB010037420.1 coordinate 13,268,480, forward strand.
GTGGCCTTCGACTAGAAAAGTTATGATCGATCGAATGAGTGCGTAAGTAGACTTGGTTGGTCGATGATCAAATAGATGTTGAGGAACGTGCTTAGCGTAGTGACGAGGTAAGGCAATTGCAAGAATCTTGCAATGCGCGAGAGTAACGGATAGTAGAACGACCCCAAGAGTTGTGTTGTAGATCGGTTTGAGTAACGGTTAGGCTATGTGTGTGTTGGGTGCGCGATCTATGTTACGAAACAAACTAGTCGGGATAAAATTTGAGAAGTGAGTAAAGGAATTCATATTCGATCGAGAATAGGAGATGGGCGTATCGTAAGAGACCTTGGGTCGGAAAGATTATTGCCTTTGAGCATCGTAGACTCAAGTTGACCTCTTGTGTCGGAAGACATTAAGCACGATGTCTGGATAAGTTACCTAGCGGGGGTAGCCCCAGACCAGATGCGTAGGCAGTTCGAGAACGTGGGTCGTAATGGAATGGGTGTGTGCAAGACTTGGTGCGAATGGTAGGCAAGGGATTTTGAGACATGTTGGACTTAGTCCATGTCGTTAAGGCCAAATGTTATGAATGATTGGATGAAAGACTTGAGTTATATGAGAGATAGGAAACGGTCGGGCGAATAGGCGTTGCAGAGAATTGTTGCGATCGGATGCGCAACGGCTTAATGCAATGCATACGTTAGATGGCCGTCGAGGAAACTTATGAGATCGAAGTTATGGTTTTAAATTAAGTTATATGCGAAGATGTTTGTATGTAGAATTTTGGAAATATGTGCTAAGATCTGACTAAGTTGAGTACGGATTGATTGGTGTTTGAGGATTTAAGTTGAGCTTGTTAGTTGTCCCGATATCCTACAACTGAGCTTGGCTGAAATGCATATATTGGTGGGACGCCTAAAATATGTGTATGATCCAAACAAAGTTGTATGATTCCAACGATAGTAGCACGAGATCGTGAAGCGATCTAGCGAGATACTTGGATTTAAGTGTTGGTTTCGGTTCGAGGACGAACCTTGTTTTGAGTGGTATATTATGTAATGCCCCGCTCCGCTCGGTGCATTACGATGAGTCGTTGACTCGAAAAGTTGCGTTGACCCGATGAGGTATCGATACGAATCGATGCAAGAGTTACGTTGGCCAAAGGTAAGCTTTGAGTCGATTGGAATCTATGGATCGAATCGATGCAAAGGATAAGTCTCGTTGAGCAAGTGCTGATTTTAGTTGATCTGGTGTGCAGGCTATGCTTTTACGCTGGACGATAAGAGGTCGGCATTTTGCCTTATGCAATGAAGTGTCCGCAAAACCAAATCGTGGCCTTGCAACGAATTGTGGCATGGACACGATAGGCCAAATCAACCGAGTAGTTCAAAGAAATGGCTAAGTCCGGGAGTTAGCTATGCGATCGAGTTATGGAAGCGAGACACTTCAATCGGCGAGACGGCAAGGCGTATCGGCTTAAGGTGGGCGGGTTCTTGACTCTCTCTTCCTATTCCTTCACATCTAATAAAATATGTCATTGTATGCATAAGATGTTATCGAGTTAGCGAGCGTGGCTCGGCGACGAAAAGTCTAAGTATGTGTTGAACATTAAGGTAGAACATTGAACAATCGAACAATTGAAGCGACGTGCATCAAGTGTACAGGTCGCGGTAGGGCAATGATGGTAGAACATTGAAAGACGATATTGAGATGTGCATCATGTGTACGGCTCCGAGAACATTGAATACTAGGCGTAGAACATTGATTACGGTGCTGAGCATGCCCTCGGGCACTTATGCTACGAAAAGACTAAGTAACTATGGAACTAGGCTATGCGAATGACTTACGAATGGTACGCGTTGAATATGAGTATGAGATGACTAAGCCGTTGGGCGTCGTGCATCAATATGGATGTGTTGGGGCATAACGCCGACGGAGCTCCCCATATGGATGGTGGATTATGTTTATGAGACGCGAATATGTTTATGGTGCGGGACTATGTTTATGGAACACGAGATTGGTTGGACGATATGACTTGTATGCTATGGTACGTATTGTATGGTCAATGGACTCGGATGGCCCGTGCATGGGTGCGGCTTCCCTTGGACGGTTATGCCGGGGCACCGGGACCGTTCGGCCTAGGAGGGAATTATGTGTGGTATTTATGGTGCACAACATTCGGACGGATTGCGACCGTCCAGTGCTGTGATAAGCTATGATATCCGTAAGTTTGGGATCCTTCGGATACTGGGCTAGCAACCCGTATCGAAGTGATCGTAGGCTTACACATAAGAGATGCCAAGTCCATTACGGTGCGAAACACCGTGACCTTCATATAGTTAGGGCCGGTGGGCAGAGATGAGAGTTGGGTGCAGGCGCAGGGCCTGCGACCGTTATGCATTATCTAAGTTTATGGTCGAAATGTTGCGTGAATTATATGGTTTCTTACGTAAGTTCTAACCAGTGCAGGCTAAGGAAAATGGGACGGAGATGAGCACGAACACTATGTTTACGTTCATATTATGCCTAACTGTATCTGCTGCAGGAACACGGTAGTGGACACATTTATGATAATGTGCTATGTTTAAGTATTGCTATGAAACTGATCCTAAAGCTAAATAGAAAGATCACCAATTAAGATGCATGTTTCACTAAATGGTTAAGTGTTTGGTTTGGGTGCGAGCGGTTCTTGATCAGTGCGAAGCGAAGACGAAAGCACTAACCCCCCACTAGTTTGTGTGCATGCTCAGGTTATGATCGGCTCGGGACGGAGCTTGGCTTGGACGTGCCGAGGCATGGAGTCCTTGGCATTCAAGAGGAGCTACCGCATAGGCGTTCGGACTTGCGACATGGAGATGTTCGGCCGAAGACTACTTGGTGGCTATAAAGAGGCATAATGTATGGAACAATATAATTCTTTGTGAGCTAGAGAGAGCATGAGTGTTGTAGCCAATTGGCATATATGTTGGGCTATTCAGAGCCTTTGTAATCTTCAGTTCATTATCAATAAAAGAGATTCTTGTGTTATACTTTGTTTCCTTCCGCTGTTTATGTTACGACTTTGAAATAATTACTATGTGAACCATTATCTTGCCTTGCACGAGCGCAACTCCAGGCTCGTACGGCATCACGCCCCAGCGAGGACGATGATTCGGGTAAAATCTAGCGAGGACGAGCGATTTCCTGGATCGGGGCGTGACAAGTTGGGAGATCTCTTTATGACTAATGTATTATTCTAGTTATTAGCCTTAGTCCATTTCAGTAGGTACTCCTGACCGTGGTACTCAGGAGTCCCCTCCTAGACATGATGCAAGATAGGAAAGATTATTTGTTCAAGCACAATCGTCCACGGTGTCCAGGTTACTTATACAGGTCATGTCATGTCAGGTAGCCGTCGTAACAGCTTATCAAGATTATCATGTCAGGTTTACTTGTCAGGAGTACGCCACGACGGGCCACTATCATGTCATGTACAATTGCCATTTCAATCATGTCAATCAAATCGTGATTTATCAAGTTCAGGACAAAAGTCGACGTAAGGATATAAAATGGGCGTAAAAATATACAATAAAGGTAAAGGTGTACGCCATAAGAACTCAAGTTACTCAAGGGGGTTACGAGACATGGGCAAAATAATAATAAAACAACGGTACACAGAGCTATGGGAGAGCCATGCGGCTCAGGCATATGCGGCCAGGAATGATCTCATGCGGCCGGAAAGAGAACAGTCCATGCGACTGAATAGGGTCAGGCGCATGCGGCTAGGAATGATCTCATGCGGCCGGGAAAGAACAGTCCATGCTGCTGAATAGGGTCAGGCGCATGCGGTTGAAGGGTATCGGTCATATGCGGCCAGCGGTAAGGGAGGGGCGTATGCGGCTCAGCTAGAACATTCCATGCGGCTAGGAAGATTGGCCCTATGCGGTTACAAGGGGAACAACGCCATGCGGCTCACGGGGGAAGGGCTCTCATGCGGCTGGGGAGGGAGCAGTCTAAACGCCTCGGGATGGAAGGGTCATGCGGCCTACAGAGCAAAGGGCTATGCGGCTGAACCGAGTCGAGTCCCATGCGGCCAGAGGATAAAGGAATTTTATGCGGCTGGGAAAGAACTTCTCATGCGGCTGGACTGGGAAGCTCAGTCATGCGGTTAAGTAAGAAGGACTACATGCGGCTGGAAGGAATACTTGTCGCATGAACTTGTCATGCAGTCAAGTCAAGCACAGTTCATCTTCTCCAAAATTTCGAGAAGAAGAACACCATGAGATCCAAGTTCTCAAGCTCCATAACTCCATCATCCGGAGCCCAAATCCGAACTTCCATAGGTCAAAATGGGGTAGAATGAAATGCTCTACAACATAGAACCATCAAAACTTAGAAATAACAAGATTAAGTAGATCAAAATCCAGGAAATCCGAAAATAAAATAAACTTAGATCTACAAGAATCTAGCCATGGAAAGTGAAAATGTCAAGTATTAAAGTAAGTTAAAATGCTGTAAGGAAGAGAATGAAGCAATAAAATTGGAGTTCCTCCATGAAGCAAGTTGCACTTGTCTAGACCCCTCTCTCCCTCTCTCTGGTAGGTGAAGAAGTAATGGAGGAAAGAAGAAGAGTAACGAAGAGAGAGAGGGAAGTGGGGTTAATAAATGGTAGTGGTGGTAGGTAGGGGGTTCACCCTTGGTTCAGGCAAAACCAAGCCAAGCCGAACCAACCCATGAAATAAACCAAGCCAAGAAGGAAGCTAAGCAAGGAATCATGCAATACAAGATAAAATACGTACACGTATTCCAAAATACGTAATACGAACCACAGGCATTACACTTTCATTTCAAAAGTTGTCTTAAGGCTTTCAGATATCTCAGTGATCTCTGCAGGAGATCCAATGAGATTTAAATCGTCGACATAAACGGCGACTATAACAAATCCTGTTCCCGATCTTTTTATAAAGATACACGGGCAGAATTTATCATTAGTAAATCCTTGCGTAGCAAGAAACTCACTTAGTCTGTTATACCACATTTTTTCTGATTGTTTAAAACCGTACAATGATCTTTGTAACCTTACAGAATAGGTGTCCCGAGGTCTATATGTTTTCTCTGGTAAAATTTGTTTATTTTATTTCTAGAGTATCTCCTTTCTTTTCCTTTGGAAAAAAAAATTCATAATAGCATCGCATCCAATATTATTTTTTCTTTCTTAAAAAACAATCAAATTTGTCTGGAGATCATGCAAAAATACATATTAAGTTAAAAAATGAAGCAAAAATCCAAAACTAAAGCGTGCAAGATGAATTTGTTTGAAAATCTTACTGATTTTACAAATAATATGTCAAAATTACTCTTTTCTTGATGTAATGACTAAGACTCTTTTCCACATTCATCATAAAGATCTTAATTTTTGTGGGAGAATGGATAATATAATAATTTAAAAATTGTATTTGCAAATCACGAGATTAAGACAATTTTTTTAAAAAAATATTATGTATCTCTCTACTCCTTATAAGGAGGTTTAAAACTGACTTAGCAGTCTAAGTCGTGTGGGAGCCTCCCCCCCCTCGTACCACTTGCGCTATGAGCGCCGGACACACACACACACACACACACACACACACACACACACACACACATATATATATATATATATATATATATAGGGAGCGGATCAAAAGTCCCCCTTAGAAAACCCCCCAAAAACCCCCCTCACTCTAATTCGTAATATTAATGTTAATATTAATGTTAGTATTAATATTAATATTAATGTTAATATTAATGTTAATGTTAATGTTAATATTATTTTTATTTTATTTTTTTAATATTTTTTATATTAATGTTAATGTTAAGTTAATATTAATTGTAATGTTAAGTTTAATGTTAATTTTAGTATTTAATGTTCATATTAACATTAATATTAACATTAACATTAATATTAACATTAATATTACGAATTAGAGTGAGGGAGATTTTTAGGAGGTTTTCTAAGGGGGGCTTTTGATCTGCTTCTCTCTCTCTCTCTCTCTCTCTATATATATATATATATATATATATATATATATATATATATATATATATATATATATATATATATATATATACTCGATCGTAAGGGCGTCGGCGATCGTCGCCAATATGCGCGTCGTGCACATAGAACGGACGGCTGGGCGGAATCGGTAGTCGCAGGCGACAAGGAATCAGTGACCGTCGTACGGGCGGTCACCCTTAGTCGTCGAGGGCGTCTCTTCGGCGTCGTGGGCAAAGCGAGGTGTTGAGTAACTGCGTCGAAAGACGGTGTGCTGTCGAGCGGAGCTCTGGAGCGCGCGGAGTGCGCGGGTGCGTGTGCACGGCGATGATGACAAGGCCAACGGACAACGTCCGTACTTCAAAAGTCGTTCCATACGACAGGCCAAGAATCGTGTGCGTATGACACGATTATACTGAGCCCGCACACGTTGAAAAAAGAAAGAAAAAGAATATATATATATATATATATATATATATATATATATATATATATATATATATATATATATACACACACACACACACGTACGAATAACGTTATTTATAATAAATTTTAATTTTAATTTCATAAAATAGTATTATTTATAATAAATTATATAAAAAATTTAAGTTTTTTTTTTTTTTACATTTGTTGTCAAGTTCGGCTCATAGAATGGAAAGAATGTGTGATTTATGCGGGGGGAAACAGGGGGAAAAAATCCAGAAAAAGAAAAAAACGGGTAAGAATGCGACGAGCAATGGCGACGGCTATCCTCAAGCCCACTTCCCTCCCCAATCCAAACCCTAACCCTAATTTTCTCAGACCTCCCTTCATCTCTCCCAATGGCCATGGCCGTCGCCCCCCATTCGATCCTTATCTCCTTCCACTCAAACTCCATCTTCTCCTCCTTCTTCAACCCTAGTCTCTGACTCTCTCCCCCGCCGTTCCCTGCAATTCCAGCAAGCCCCGTCGTCGTTCTGGATCCGTATCTGCAGTGCTCGATGCCCGGGAGGAGGAGACTGAGGGTGGCGGTGCTCCTCAGCGGCGGCTTCGAAAGCAGTGTCGCGCTCCGCCTGCTCCACGCCGCCGGCCACTCTTGCACCGCCTTCTATCTCAAGATCCGGTTCCAGGTACTTACAGCCACAACCAGTGGCCTAGCCAGAATTTTCGTCTTGGGGGGGGCGGCACTTACTGTTACATTTAGGGTCTGCTTTGAGGGAAAAAAAATAAGCAGAGTTAAGTGGGGTTAAATGAGTGGGAGTTAAGCAAGGGGAGTATAGTCAATACATAGAATCTTGTTTGGATTGGAGGGAGAGTTAAGTGGGGGTGTTTAAAAACTCTTGCTTGGATTGGAGGTTTTGAGTGAGAGAAAAATTAACAAAATTATGATAGTTACAAAAATAACCTTATTATATATGTCATAAAATTAAATTTGATTGAAATTTTAATTAGAACTTGTCAAAATATCTTTAAAAAAAATGGAGGAAAAAAATCATGATATTTTATAAAACAAATAAGGGATATTTATGACTTTTTAAACAAAATCTCTCAATCACCTTCGTTAACCCTCCGATTTTGGGAGTTAAAAAAATGGACAAAAGAGGGTGAAATAAACCCTCACTTAACCCTCTATAACTCTCCCTCCTAATTCCCACCCTCAAACCAAGCATTGTTTTATTTCCCCCTCACTTAACTTCCCTTTACTTAACTCTCTTAACTCTCAATCCAAGCAGAACCTTATAGTTTCAAAAATATCATATATTTGTTGTATTATTCTCATTGAAAAAAATCAAGTTCTCCTTTTTGGTCCCACGTTGACTAGGAGTTCTCATACTCGTCTTTATATTAGTTTCTCCCACTTACTAACTTATGAGTTGTTATGGACTAATCATGTGGGCCACACGTGCGTGCCGTCGCTGCCTTCCGGCCCGGTTCGGTTCGGCACACGTGTCGTGTACGTGCCCACATCTCCGTCAACGTCCCTCTTTTAAATTCCCAAACGCGTCCTCGAAAAAAAGGATCTCCGTTGGACAATTTCGAAAAAATGCCATCCCTAACGGCATCCTTTTCTTTGTGAGTGAGTTAGGAGGCATTTATATTATATATACTTCAAAAAAATATATAAACAAAAACTCAAATATATATACTTCAAAAAAAAATATTAAAAAAAACTCAAAATTTGAGGGGGCGCAGTTGCGCCCTCTCGGCTCCATGTGGCTACGCCACATACCACAACTAATTCATCGCTATAGCTGATTCATTATTCTAGAGCTTTAGGGTCTGCTATGCTTGGCAATTATATGGGTAGTGATTATGAGGTGTTTTTAGAGTACCGAGCGGTTACGAGGGGTCCAGTTTTGGATGGTTTTAAGTAGCGGCTTTTAAACCAGTCAAACCCATGATTGATAATTCATTAACGAACAATTCTGAAAGTTTTTTTTTACACAAATAAAATTACCTATATGTCCATATATAAATAAAACGATCCCGAGCGCATGAACTTCCACCAAGTCTGCGCTTCGATTAGGAGGTAGATGTCCATATTTGTTCAAAATAATAGAAACACATGAAATAATATAAATGCATGGTTGAAAGTAAAAGAGAAATATTTAAAAAAAAATAAGAACTTACCAGAAAAAGTAGTCATATTTTGGAAGAAGTAGAAGAGAGACGTAGATGAGAAAGAAAAAAATAGGGCATGATATTAGTAGTTATAATTATATATATTTGGTGAGGATATAAATGGAATAAAATAATAGAACCCCTCAACACCCACCGATTTGGGGGTATTTATAAAGCCAACCAAATTACATTACACTGGTTTTAGGGGGTTTTGAGCCGACAAAAACCAGTGCCAAAAAAAACAAGCATGGGTTAAATGGTCGGTTCAAAAAAAAAAAATGATGTAAATACCGTTACCAAGCAGACCCTTGTGATACGCGAAAATCAACTTTGTATCCGAGTTGTGTCGTGGTGGTATTCATGTCCGCGTCATGTCGTGGCTGTAGTTCTGCACCTGCAACATGGCCAACAAAGAAACTGTTGGGGGTTTATTGAGTTTGGTCATTAGTGACCCGTTTTCACCACTCCATGTTGAGAGTGTGTTTATTTGGATATTTGAGCAATCATGTATTGTCTTGTACACATGAGATGTGATTGCCCAAGTGGTTAGTACGGTAAGTGGTTTTTCTAGTGGACAATGTTCAAATCTCTCAACAAGCATGCACGGGTGAAGGGCGCAAAATGGTGCACTTTGTACTTCGTACGTACGCATCGGACGTGGGGTTGGCGCTTAGCTCCGCGGATGTTGCGCCGTAGTTTTGCATTGTTGCTTCATGATAGTCTTTGACAATATTATTCAATTTTTAATTGTCCTATTAATAGGGAGTTACTGCGTGTAACTGCCATATTGAAAGGGAGTTACTCCTTGGTCTTCCACCCACGTTGTTAGTGGACGGTTAACACTAATAAGGGAATTGCTCCCCTATATAACGTGTGCTCCAGCACTTAGTGCTCACACGAGAGATAAGAAGATCAAAGAAAGAGTTTCCTTATCAGCGCTAGTCTGAGAGTCTAGTAGCACCTCCGCACTTGTTCACGGAGGGAAAGTGACAAAGAGCGTTATAGTAGTTCTTCCGAATTTGATGGTTCTTGGCTGCAGATCAATGGAGACGGATGAATCTTGCTTTAATGGAGTTGAATGGAAGAAAATGATTGAAATAATTGACCCCAAAGTTAAATTTGGGATTAAAAATTTGCTCATATAGTTGTACCTGAAGTTGTCATAGAGAAAACCGGAAAATAAATAGACAAAGTTTGGTCAAAGATTATAGGAAAATTTTCACCCATGTCATTTAGAAGACTTGTTTTGGATCCCCCAGAAAAGTTGAAAACAGAAGTGAAATGGGAATTTTGATTAGTGAGAT